>KK114174.1:208411-226022 GCA_000611955.2 Stegodyphus mimosarum | reverse complement strand
CAGCAGGACAACGCTCCATGTCACAAAGCTCGAATTGTGTTGGAGTTGTTCGAGGAGCAAAACGATTAATTCTAATAAATATCCTTGCCACCTAACTCGCCAGATGGTAACCCGATAGAGGACATTTTTGGATGTCATGGAACAGCAGCTCAGAGCTCAAACACCACCATGTCGGAATATCTCGATTTTGCTTGACTGCTGCTTAGACATCTGATATAACTTGCCTCCAGACATCTTCCAAGAACTTGTGTCATCCATGCCAAGGCGATTTGCAGCTGTTTTCAGGCCAAAGGGCACGCAACGCGCTATTGAGTAGGTGGTTATAGTGTTTTGGCTATTCAGTGTAGATATATGTGCATGGATAAGATAAGGAAAAGTTATTTATTGCGGGTTAATTACGAGTTGATCAGTTACGAATATACCTGTTTGCCGTAAAAATAAAACGAAATCAGACAGTAAATAGGTTACGAGCAAGTAGAGTATAATCTCAAGTGTATTTGCATTACTAAATTTAGAACAAATTCATAATTTGAAATTTTTTTTGCACAATAAAAAATTATGTTCCTACCCGTTAATATACATACATGAAGTTTTCTTTTTGCTTGTTTTATTGATTGTTTATTCCTTAATTTTTTATTGCCAAACCTAAATGTTTGCTGCCGATTTTAAATGAAAATTTATCTTAAATGTGGCTCTTTTCAGTAATGATGCCATAGTCGGAATACTGAAAATAAATAATCAAATAAATAAATAAAAAGAAGGAAGTATTTAGATTTTAACTTCGCATCTGAGTTTTCGTTAAGGTTTTTTAATGCTTTCGCTGAGTTCGAAGTTTACCTATTCGTTCTACGTTAACATATAATTTTTGGTCTTTTTAACTTTATTATGAACGTTTTAAAAACTGAAAAACTAACTTTTAGCAGTTCCGAATTATTAGCATCCCTATCAGTTGAGCATGAAATTACTTAAAAGTGATTGATTTTACAAGTAGACTTAAATAAGAAATTAAATCAGTTGTAGTATGAAAGAGAAACAAAAATGTTCATCCTTTCGTACTGATATAATTTATATATAAAATATCCTTCGAGGATATGTTAAGTTTGAGAAGTGCGAAAGACTGAAAAAATAACAGACGATAAGTAAAAAGAAAAACTAAATTCACATAAGAAGTATGAGATGAAAACAAAGAGGACACGCAATGCAAAATTCGAGTCTATTATTCTTGGCAACGGCGAAGAAAATGTAGGAAAAAGAACAGAAAAACGAAAGGAGTTCGGTTAGTAAAGCATTTTTACCAAGAAATAGTACCAAGAAGCTAATTATTATCGCGTGATGAAACGCTATACGTTGCTATGGTAACGATCCGAGGTGGCATCCCTCGCCTTAACAATCCTTTCTTGCTCCTTTTATTTTCTTCCGTATCTTATTAAAGCAATCCTCTTACCCTTCTGAGGTCAAAATATGGTAATGAGGCTTCTGTATCCTACAAACTATGCTTATGTAATTAGACTTGAGAAAAGCCGATGTGAAATGAAATCTATGAGGAAACTTAGAAGGTTCAATGAAAGAAAGCATAGAATCTTAACAGGATAGTTACTGTTTTCGTATGTGAGAACATGGTAAAAATAAATTAGTCTTTAGATATCCTTTATCCAGATCACATGCGTATGATTAATAAAAACCTATTGTAAGGTTTTAGTTAAACTAACCAAGTTTATTTTAATTTAAATCTTTTCTATCTCCTCTCTGCTTCAACTTCCTGTCAGAAGAAGCGCGCGTTTTTAGCTTATGCTAATTTTTGAAGTTCAGCCAAGCACTATTTAAGACAGAGGTAGAAACCTCTCGGTGTGTGAGAGCTTTGCCTCAGATCACGGTCACGCTGCTCAACGTTCGCCTGACCAGCTAGCAGTTTAAATTTATAAGCCATAGTGCTTACTACGTGATTGCATTGTAAAATAAATTAAAGTGCGGTAGTATTTAGTATATCTTGCTACGCACCCTTTTCGGTAGAGGCCAACTTCCGCGAATTGCTCTGCGAAGCAAAGTTTAATTTAAGTTCTATTTTAATTCATTTAAATTTATTTGATTGTTACGTTAAGACCCAAGTGCGGTCTTTTACTTTCTGTATCTCTCCCGAATAGGGAGGTTTGTTATTAATAGTGAATTAATAAAAGAGGATTTCAAATCCCTTCACGTGCAGTTATTCTCCAGCCCAGCAGTTACATCAGAACATAGCGTACCTTCCGCTCCCTGTTCCAGTTCAGGACTTAGAACGTAAGGATAAGAACCCTTTACAGAATTTACCATATTCTCAAAGAATACACACAGAATGCTAAGTCCTGATACTATTACAAAGTGTATGAAATTTTAATTATAATAAAGAGAAGAAACTTGGAATAGCTTCGTTAGTAAGAGACAAATTACTTATAATTATTAGAGAGAATATGATGTGAATCAGGAAAACTCTTTAAGATGCAACAACTGAGATATTAAATATTATTTTGGGGAACCTATGACCGCAATAACCCTAAACTGAAGAATTGAAATATAGTATGGACTTACCGACAGGTGGTAAGCAACGCCAAATAGAATCATTTAGTAATTTAACTTCAATAAACAAATAGGCGTGGTGGTAGATTCTTGACTGAAACAAATACCTCCAAATCAGAAAGTTCTAAAAAACTCATAGAAATGGAAAAGTGGTTGCACACTATGCAGTGGCCCAATTAAATTATTGTCAAGATATTCCCTTTAACAAGGCTTCAATTAAATTTTTTATACAAAACATTTTTTCAAAATTCTTCAGGTATATATTACATAACATTTTTAATATATATATATATATGTTATTTATTACATGACATATATATATATGGATGCAAGAAAAGCAAAGAATACTTAAAAGATTAAATTTGCATCGTAAATTTCCCTTCTCAGTTGTAAAAATAGTAACCTCTCTCTGCACTGCGTCATTCCTAGATTAATCCAGGTCATATGACTCTTACATAATTCTGGTGATGTAAATGGAACTAAAACTAGAACAGCCAATAGTAATTTTGTAGCAATATTAACTATCCAATCAAAATGTATTGAGAACCAAAACTAACTTTAAGATTACACCCTGAACGTAATGTACTTGTTCTCTACTCTTCGGCCTAGCTGTATTGCTGTCTGCTGCTCTCTTCTTTCTACAAAGTTATCAAAAATGTTAACCTCTTGAAATAGGCAGAAATAATGTGCCAAGTTATTTGTCACCGCAATATGTTTACTGAAAATAAAATGAAGATTTAATCTGCCTCGACTGCCAAATTTCTTATTCAGTGTGGACGGGCATCATAGCATTCTACGACATCAAAATTCCTGTTGGTCATTACTTCTAAGCTTCTTTTTATTATTATATATATATATACATGACCGCCCGGTGGCGAAGTGGCTAGCGCGTCGCGCAGCTAGGTTCGAACCCCGGGCGCATAATGGCAGACCGCACATTCAGTTGAACAATGTTAAACGAATTACGCACACTGCGCATGCCAGAAGAGATTTGGGCGCAATTACGACTTTGGCGTAATTTTAAATAAAGTTAAATATGGTATATGGTTGATGTTCTGTTATCTGGACGTAAACAGATCGGGGTTTTAAAATTTGTTAGGTTGTACGTTGCTTCATTACTTAGGTGTAAATATCGATTGTAAACTCCCCAAATTTTTGTTTAAGACGAATTACAAAACAGGAAACATTACATGATGTTGTTTATTGATTGTACTTCTGACGAATAAAAGCAATCGATCATTTACCACGCGTTCCATTCATAAATACCTTAACAATTTAAGGAATATATCTAGTTTAAATTACTGAATTAAAGCCAAAGAAATTATTACAAACAACTGATATTAAATGTAATGTTTATGAACAAAATAAACCAAAATGAAAATAAAACAGAAGCAAGTGCAATAAGTACAAAAAAAGTGTCCATAGTACTGCAATTCTTAAAGAGTCGCTAAGGCCTACATGACGAACAGACTTGCGTAGGGTAGTTTATTTTTATTCGCCAGTATTTTCTCCCACGCCAGCGGTACACTATTGAGCATGCGCAGTAAGCGAAATTCGTTAATAATGATCCACTCAATGTGCGGTTTGCCATTACTCATCCCGGGCTGGGCAGGGTTGACTCAGCCTTTCATCCCTTAAATGGGTCGATAAAATGAGTACCAAGTTTGCTTGGGGACTAAACATCGGGGTCCTGCGACAAGCTGACCGCTTGTCCAGGGCATATGCTGATGCACTCCGGAGCCCAAAAAGTCAAGAAAGCAGTAAAAGGCACTGCAGGCCTTGGCCCATTAGGGCTGTTGTGTCACTGAGTTTAGTTTAATTTTTAGTTTATATATATATTATTGAGTGTTGAATAAAAATATGTAGAATTTTGAAATATTGTTGCGTGCGTATGGGTTCGTAATGGATTGAATGCAGCTAATGTCGTTAAAAGGTTAATAAAATTTAGTCTTTTCACAAGAAATAAAACAAAATGCTGAAATATTTCCTCAGCGATATTCCTAGAATATCACAATATCTCACAGCAGTTCTGTTTAGAACTGCTAAACCGTTAAACAGAACTCAAATTCAAAATACAGGGAAACTAATTCGATCTCACAGCGAATTCGCTACAATCAATAACAGCACTAAGTAAACAACAAACTTAAACACTTGCTTAAAACAAGTACAACTGAGCTGAGATACCTTAATCCAGCTTTTATAAGTTGTCTAATCATCACGAGAATATTCTGGCATAATCTGTTTTCTGGATTTTTCTGGATAGCAAAAGAGTACAATTACGAGATATCTGTTTATTTACTATTAAATGCACGCACTCTTGTATTTTAACTTTTTCGGCGCAACTTTCTCTTAAATTTCGTCACGCGCTGCATTGCACGGGAAAATAAAACAATTTAATTACATTTCTATTAAAATAGCTAAATAAATACAAAATCCGTAACAATATAATAAAATACATAAATATTTTTGAAACTATATAATTTTTTTTGGAAAATTTGCTTTTCTAACATCATGTTGAAGCCGAGAAATAAATCTGTCTTATTAACATTGACGGGTTTTCTTCTGTGTTAATCAAAGTGCGTTAATTTGGTAATGATTTTCATTTTCCGGATGAATGACAAACTACAATAGATTTAGAAAACTCGAAAACAAAGAACTCGAGGGCTATCTGCCTAAGGGAAGGGATGGCTTCCTGGACGACATCCTAACGAAAACTGACTCGTTTACATGTTACATATGGAATATTAAAACGCCCATGTAGCCGTTTATAGAGTGGAAAGGGGCAACAGCCAAATTTAAAACATGTGTTAAGCGACTCTTTTAAAATTTTATTTTATTTTATTTTTTTTATCTTACATATACGCAAAAGAAATCCAAGATTAGTTCCTGGCTTTTAAAACATACATGTAAAACTACTGAGAACGAAGATTTTGAATAGTTTCCATGCGAATAAACCAACCACGTTTGAATGCGAATAGAAAGTTGCTCATTCTAAATGAGCAACTTTCTATTCGCATGGAAACGTGGTTAGTGACACTAGCTGCAGTACCAATGGGCCCGGGTTCGAATCCTGGAAAAAGCATGAGTGTGAATTGTCTGTCCCTTCACAGAAGGAAACGGTGGTTGCCTGTTAGGTGCCTCCATAATAAAATGACACCGCTTCTGGCCTTAAGGGCAGTTTACACTTCTCCGAGTGGCTTTCGGCCAGCCCCTCGTCCGAGCGTCACGAACCGAGTGAATAGACCTGTAGTCGAATAGATTGTTTACGTTAATCAGAGCGGACTGACAACTCGCCTCCGTTTGTTTTCAAAATTGATATCGACGTGCATTTTGCTGTGCTTGAAGTTTGCGAAACAGTTTCCAAGGAAATTTTCTGGGCGCGGGGAAGAAAAAGACAAGGAAATCAAAACGAACTGTGTACCTCGCCATAATGAATCGGGAACATTAAATCAACTTTTAAATGAATTTCGGGGCGAGGATATCCAAAGTTACAGAAACTTCATCAGAATGGGTGAAAAATAATAATAATAATAATAATAATAATAATAATAATAATAAAAAACGCGTTCTTTCAAGATGCTCTGCCAGCAAAGTTAAAACGCAGATAGCGCTTCGGTTTCGGGGACGCGTGACTTCTACATTTCTCTGCAATGTTTATCTCGAGTGCAAAAACGCATAATCAGCATATTTATTCCAGAAGTGTTTGAGGCGATTTTCTGTGTATGGGGTTGAGCGAAAATTATTAATCTTTTGCTTGAACTCTCCACCCCCATAAAATTTAAAGTGTTAATAATAGCCTCACACGCCTTCTGTCGGAGATTTTTATTTTAATACTTCCGACTGGTCGTTTTTAAATAAAATCTAATTTTTGGTTCAAATAAAAAGGAAAGTCTATAAAAAATTTAGATTATATTTTATTTGATGTAATTGGCCATGAGTAGAAACTGGGTTTTCGAAATTTATATCAACAAAATAAAATAAACGTTTGCTCTTTCATTTATATTTTTAATTGAAAACTGTGCTTTATTGGGTAGTTGAATGACATATAAATAATTTGTTTTTTGATTAAAGAAAATTCAGTAATAAATATATTTAAAATAAATGTTTTGAATCCAGTACCCTAATTTAATATTCTTCTATGTTTTTTCTACAATATCCAAAACCTAAATTCATTCTAATCAGTAGTTATTTAGGCATTAGTAAAGAATGGTCGTAATATTCAGGTAGTGAAGTATCCCATAATACTTCACAAGGTACATAGTCATTAAAAATGCCATAGATAGATTATCGTTTCATCTCGGCATTTTCGATATGACGAAAAAATTGGGCACGGCGTCTCTGCGAACACTGCCCGGAGTTACTGTCCGCATAGATTTCCAACTGGTTCAAAGTAGAAACGAACTCGCTGACTCATTTCCCTTACGTTTCTATTCGGACGAAGTGAGCGTTTACATTGTCAAAGTAGTCGTAGCGAATGGCTAGCTACGAGTCACTCGGACAAGTGTAAACTGGCCTTTAGTAAACCATAGCGTAGAAAGTCTCGTGCCCGCCATAAAAAAAAGGAATTTTGATCGTTAAATGTCATTAATGAAAGGAAATTGAGAAAATGTTAGAAAAACAAATTTTCTGTTCTAAATTCAATAATTCTTAAATGATTACAACTTAATTTGAAGCATGCAATTTCATTCCAAAAACACATTTTCAACAGCACTTGAGTGATGTCTGTAATACCTTTGATAGTTCATTTGACAAAAAGATCAAATTTATGTCTTTGAATATAATGATGTCTTGTTTCTATACGACGCAATGAAGGGTCTTTTCAAATATGGAAAATTGTTATTATATACACATTTATTCATTATATACACATACATATACATTCAAGTGCATTCCCGTTCTAGAAAAAGATATTTTTGTAAATTAGTAACTTCGTATATGACAGAAATAAAATTTTAAGCCATATTTAAGCCATGAAAAAAGGGGAAATGTTTGTAAAATTGTAGTAATTTAAGTTGTTGAGGTAAGGTGACCAAACAATTCGCAACCTTAACTTCTTCCATCTTTAGTTTTATTACTAAATTAAACATAAACTTTCGTAGTCAAATTAAATCTACTTAGTAATGATTTTTTTTCTATTTTTGAATTTTCAGATATCAGCCTTCTGTTTAACAAGATCAATCTTCGTCGCGTTTTCTTGAATCTGGTTTCATTAACACTATGACAAAAAATACAGTTTTACCTTTCGGAAAAATCGCTCAGTAAATTTGTTATGAGATTATATATAAATTAAACACAATTTATTCAAAAATTATATTTTAGTCTGATCCGTCTTTTTTCATAACATCTTTAATTTTTCACTATTTTTCCAGTTACTGGTCTCTTTGTAAAACAAAACTTACATTTTCAACAACAACAAAAAAAATTCTTTTTAGAAATCTGAGAAACGATTTCTAATTAATGAAATAATTACTTAACTGCGTTTCATTCCGTAAACACAGTATGTAAAGTATTTAAAATTATTACCTTCTGCTTATTAGCGCGATATAGAATTTTTACGAAAATGTGAAATAAGAGACAAAAAACAAGGTGTAAGACTAGAAAAGATGTATTAAATTAAATAAATCCTTAAATTTTCTCGTTTCTTTAAACATTCTGGAACGAATATTCACACATACCCCCGCCACATATTAAATTCGAAAATTTACAAAAAATTAAACACAAAAAATGCTTGTTCCAATGAAATCATGCAATTAAAAGAAAAATCAATTCCTTTCTCTCTTATAAACATGAAGAATCTTTATTCATGTTTTCTAATTAGTAAGAATATATCCAGTCTTCTATTGATCAAAAGTTTATTTATTTTTTTCCCCAATGGCATGCACTATTTTTTTTCGGCATTGGCCAACCTAAGGCCTGAAATGGTGGCCATTTTATTGTCCCGGAAATCGTCAAAGTGTCTAATATTGTGTACTAGATTTATTCGCACAATAGACGCAGCTAAATTTTTTTGAAATGTGAAACTAGCAAAAATGGTGCGAGTTATTACGCGAGTAAATGCTATAACAGGCGGCCATCTATACCTTCTATGAAGGAACGGATTGCTACAGCCATGCCTTCTCCGGGATTCAAACCCGGATCCTTTGATGTCGCTGTTGGCTCCCCTGACCCCAATTCTATCTGGGCGGCTATTAACCAAACGTATAATTTATTACAATTACACATTTTTTTCAAAAAGTTATCTAAAGTGAAAAAGTAAAATTCAGAATATTAAATGATATTGAAAAATCATGGAAATTCTCTAAAAGCAGATATACTTAAAAAAAGTTAATAATTTTCAACGAGTCAGATTTATTTCATGTGAAAAAAGATTTATTATTTATAACGGAAATTTCGAAGATAAACCAAGATCATAATCAGAAATTTGAGGTACTAAAGCGAAGTAAATTTATTTTCCATGGAAAACAAAATTAAAAATCTGATATACACCACATGACTTCCTTGTACGGAATATTAAAATATACTCAATTTTCCCTGCATTTCGGTCAAACGTATTTCCTCCCTTGAATTTCATTAGAGATACATTTCTTAGACAATTAATTCTGTTATTACTTCCCGACATGGCAAAAATACATGAAACCTCAAAATATCTGTACTAAAAATAGAAAAATATAGAAAAATATAAAACATCAAGTACAGTTAAAACAATTTTTACAATTAAAATTAGAGTTTCTACGCAAAATAAAGCAACTCGGCCAACAGGCAAGAAGGCAGATTTTTCGGTGCACAAGATTGAAAGTTTATTTTTGGAAAAACTCGGCAAAAAGACACAGAAGGTGCAGAAATTGACTTAATTCACTATTCTGCTAAGTTTCAAATGTGAACAAATATGGCTGTTATGGTAGAAAAAGTAGGCTTAGCCGCAATTAAAGAACTTTTAAATTGTTGATAATTCAACAACTATTGCTTGGAAATTAACTAAACCGTAACTGTCATTTTTAAAGAAAAAAATGCATAATTTGCCAACATATAAGAATGAAAAAACTGAGCTCAATGAGCCGAGTAACAGAGTGGGTATATTTGTGACCAGCAAATGCGGGGCTCGAATATTGGTGACGTCAGAATTGTTTTCTCCCGCTTCCTGTTTTAAATAAAAAAATCTAAAAGTCTACAGGGACAGGTAAAAGTGGACGGAGCACTAGAACTTCGTCAGCGACTTTTACAGATATTGCTCTGCCGCACTACTGTACCCGCTGAGCGTTCGGTTAGCCCGCATCAGAACCCAACCTAGCAATACATTTACAGAAATACTTTAGATTAAAATGTTGGACGATACAGTTTCGTACTTCTTTCCAGGCGCGTTTATTTGGGGGAAAATGTAAAGAATTATCGCATTCCCTTACATACGCTGAAGTGGTATAAGTATTTCACACTACACGTCCGGCTAGAAAATGAAAGAGTAATAGTTCAAATCCTGGCGAGATGGCAGCTGACTTTGCATATTTCTTGTTTCCGAAACTCCTAATAATCTCCACAAATTTCAAAATAACGCGCACAAATTTATTTCTTATAATGTTATCGTATAATAGACACATATCTCTAATTATATAAAATTATATTTCTGGACCAGTGTCCTTGTTTAGTATTTTCTATTAGAATAAAAAACACATTTAACTTTAATAAAGGATTTTCGGTGGAGACGGGCTAATACATGCAACGGAATATTATTTATTTCCATGGGGCAGTAAGGAATTTCTTAATACATATATCTGACTGATTTGATTTCCAGTGCTTGCGTCTGAATTTTTTTGAAACGTCAATCTTGCTTTAACTTCTCTGTCAGGATAAGGAAAAAGAAAGAAAACTTTTTCTCGACTGATAATTTTACTTTTCGCTACCTGCCTGAACTTCGAATGTCATCAAATTTTTGGAAGCGGAGGAGAATCAGGAGAAATATCTTCAGGAAAATATTTTTTCAAGTAAACTGCTGCTTGAGAAAGATAATTTTTGAAATTTGAATTTCGGTCTGCAAAAAATGTGGAAGATTTTTAAATTCTAGACAATTTGGTAAATGTGATTGCAAAAAAAAAAAAAAAAAGACTTATGCCACTCATATCCTCCTCAACCCCGTTACGAAATAATCATTCTCCCTCGTCCCTTGCATTTTATGCATTTATGAAGTATGTTATTTTGCTAAGTTTTTGTGCACTTTTCTATTAAATGTCTTCTGTTTAACTAAGCCAAAATTCTCGTGTCTATATTCTCATTAGTTTCTTCACATTTATCTAGCAATATTACATGTAGCGATGTACTATCATATGTAGTGTTTGGTTGCAACATGGTTTGCACATGCATTATGTAGAGTCTCTAGGTATTTTGAAGCAGGAGTCATGAAAAATGAGCAGCTCCTTCGCCGGGACTCGAACCACGGACCTCTGGATACGCGCCCAGCGTGCTGACCACGAAGGCAAGCAAAGAAGGTGGGAGAAACACCTTGTAACTTTACTTTACAACTTCTTATGGAACTTATGTTCTTTCGCACTTTCGGAACTCTGGCTTTTCAGGTGTAGGTGTTTTATATTTGCATTGCCATGGTGCCGTCTCTTCTTCATCGTCTTTCAGTTTCCCTCCACTTACAAGACCAACAGCTCAGGACACTACAATGTACACTAATTTGGTTCATTTGATTAACGGGAGTATCTGGTTCTTTTGATTACATCAAAGCAAGTTTGTACTGGTTCTTTTGATTACATCAAAGCAATCCATGGCAATATCTCTAAGGGGGAGGGATGCCTTTATGGAGGACCATCTAAGGCAAACTGGCTCGTATAAACGTGTCAGTAAGTCGTAAATGTGCACTGAGGCGAAAATTTAGTTACGTTACAGAAAATACCAGCAAAGGCAATCTAACAAATAATCTTATTCCCCATACTCTTATTTCTGTAAACACATAAGATATTTTTTACATGTTGTCAATATAAGGAATGAAAAACGATATATATAACAGATAAATCACGTTCAGAATTTGAAATTGTTAAGATATTATATTTTTCTTTGAAGTAAATCTTATCATATTACGTCTCTAAGTGAGAATGTCGAAAAATGTTTTAGATACATTTTTGCCATCTTTTAAGATGTATTTGAATTTCATATTTTATTTCTTCGCATGTAATTTAAATAAACATTTATTTCCTTCTTTGGTATTCCGCTGTAAATTTGTTTTGATATAACAAATGTATTTTCGGCAATTTTTGGTCCTTAATACTGAATTAATCTTTTATATTTTTTAAATAATTACTGTGAAAATCTAGGCGCAAATTTAAAATTAATGCGCTAAAATATTCTCTAATTTCTAATTAATTATGTTTTCAATTAAGAAATATTTTGCAAACTGGAATACTTCCAGATCTTCGCCAAGGAATGACTAATTGGTTAGGCTTTGAATATTAAAATAAATTTTATTTTTAGCCCAAAGAGAGATAGACGAGAAGGGCTATTAATTTCGTTTTGGCATTTTGTGTTGGTTCACTATAAACGGCATTTCACTTTTCAAATTGTTTCCAGCAAATATTAGAGTCCTGCATCATATTTAAAAATAATTACATAATGAAGAATCTGCATGAATGTATGCATGTCTCTCGCACTATGAAACAAAAAGTTACCTAAAATATCCAGTTTTGAATAACGTAGCCCTCCAGTCGAATATGGGCGTCTGGAAGCCCATATTTAGAATGTGGAGTTTGTTTTATTATTCATTTCATATTTCGTAATCATTAACGAATGTTTGATGCACAAACTCAAAGATTTTAAAGGGAACATTGGCAACACTGTACGAAAAAGAAATTTCTCTAACAAAGAGACTGTGTATCGAAAACTCTAAAAAAACGCTCTTTTTACATTATTTTGTGATATTGCTGTTAAATTTAATTTTATGGTTAAGTACGAAGAATATGATATTTAATAAATAAGGGTAACACACAAAACGGTAAAGAACGCCCTTTGGACGTAATATAAAATCCGAAAGCTTTCAGATGACTTATTTATTTATTTATTTAGCTTTTGGATTTATAAAGAATTGCATTGGTTATCAAATTTACAAAAGCCGCATAACGGTGGTTTATAAACCGATACTAGTATTGAAAATAACTGGGTTTTATATACTTTACACCTTGATACGCTGATAAAATTTATTATAACCAATAAAGCCTGCCATTTAAACAGTAAAATTTGAGCTAATTTTGTTCTCAAACTCTTCTCTAACGATTATTCTAATGTTACTTAAATAACCCCGTTGTACCAGTTGTAAACTCCTGAATATCTTTGCCGGTGCATCATTGAATCAAATGACATTTCTTATGTATTAACAATTCATTCTAATGTTGCTACATTCGTCTTTGCATTTTCTAGTATTTAAATTCCCTGTTGACTACCGATATTTAATCCAGACAAAATTTTAATAAAAACTATATATTGTTCTTATAACATTATTGCTCAATAGAAATGGAATTTCACTAAATTACTGAACTTGTGGCATTTGTAACTCAGCAGATTGTTAGTGGACTACTAGTTTCAATGTCAGGTCAAGGGGACTAGAATTTTATTTTATAACAATTTACTTTCTCTGTCACAAGTGACCATCGGATAGAACAAACTTAAGCTATATTTAGAAGTTTTCCATTATCTGATATCAGAAATTAGTTAAACTAGTCGTTATAACTTCACAGCTAGCTTTAACATTTGACGGGAAGGATTTGAATTGAACTGTAAAGCATTTTCTCCCTCCTTCCAACATTGCTTCCTGGTGAACACTTGGCGTGTATTTGAGAGGTCCAGGTTTGAGTCCTGGACCAAGGCATACCACATGTTTCACATCTTTTGCTTCAAAATACATGGTTGGTCCGAAACGTACGATGACTAAATTTTTTTAAAAAACATTTATTCACAATTTGGCACATCTATTTAATAGTTTTCAAAATATGCCCCTTTTACGTGAACACTGTTTCCAGCGACTCTGCCAATCACTGAAGTCTTCCTGGGCAGCAGAAACTAGAATGCTCTTCAGCTTCCTCGTTAAGGCCTCTTGAATCGACTGGAGTGAACCGTGGTGTCGTTCTTTAATGACTCTTTTCAGTTGGGGGAAGAGGACAATGTCTGAAGGAACGACATGTGGGCTGGAAGGTGGCTGGAGAAGCTATGTTTGGTCAGGAAGTCCATGATAACAAAGGTTGCGTGGCTCCGATCATTATCGTGATGAAGCCTCCACGATCCAGCGATTGCTGGATGGACGCGAGCGACTCGTCTTCTGAGTCGTTCAATACTTCTCCGTAGAATGCAGCATTCGCAGTCCGACCAGGCGGTGCAAACGCTCTGAGAACCACTCCTTTGCAGTCAAAAATCATAATCAATATCAATTTCATCTTGAACTTGCTCGCTTCCTCCCGAATCGTGCTACTCAAATTGTGCATCACTCCGATAAGCAGTCTTGATTATCTCAGGGGTCTCATTCACAGTTTTAGATAGTTTGACGGAACACTTCTCTGCATAACGCTGCTCTAACAAACGATTCATTGTGGAGATGACAAGGCATCTTGAATTGGGTTCACCTTAAACTCGATCTACAGTCCGTGAATGCTTGGAGACTACTGGCGACTAATGCACTGTCAGATAAGATCTCCCATAATCCAACTAGTGTAGTAACACCCGCCCTCCTGGAACACATTTTCGAGGGAAAAGTCACCAGTACTACTTCCTGGACAGACCTTGTAATGTAATGACTGTACAGAAGTATTTAACCATCCTTATGAGTGTTAAAAACGTACTGCCCATTTTACCTCTACATAGGCATTAATTTCAATGAGCTTGGGAATATTTATATTTAGTTCAGGATACTTTACATATCAGATCTTAATTTAAGACAATACCTTTATTTCGGAAAAATACACTTACGTGTGTGAAAATTGCAACACCATGAAGGACTTACGCGAGTGAGCTGAAATTTTCAGGAAATGCAAAGTAGCGCATGATATGCAAATGATTAGAATTGCAAATTCGTAGCGCATTCGTATGCTGAGCAGCGCCCTCTGAACGGCTGATGGATCCGAATAAATAGACGGCTGTAGCGAGGCGTGTATGGTTATCGGTGGTTATCTGCTAGTGGTAAACGTTAACTCAATCTGTACTTATGCCTCGTCGACGAAAGAGAGCGAGATTTGAACAACTTACAGAGTTTGAACGAGGGAGAATCATCGGCCTTCGTGAAGCTGGATTGTCGTATCGTGCAGTAGCCTCTCGTGTGCAGCGTAACAGCAGCACAGTGATGCGCGTTTGGAAGCAGTGGACGGACGAGTGTCGGACAACTCGGAAATCCGGGAGTGGACCCCGAAATGTGACGTCAGCTCGCGATGATAGACACCTGGTCCGCATGGCGCGGACGGACCGTACAGCTTCCTCTAGACAATTGGCAGCACTGTGGTCAATAGCTACAGGTGTTTCATTGTGTGCTTCATCAATTCGTAGACGTCTGCTGCAGTGTGGACTGCGCGCACGGACTCCTTTATACAGGATCCCCCTAACGCACGACCATCGCCGCCTGCGGCTACAATGGGCCAATCAGCATAGAGACTGGCGTGCTGATTGGCAGCATGTCGTGTTTTCTGACGAATCCCGCTTTAATTTGTGGTACCATGATGGCCGCATTCGTGTCAGACGCTATGCCGGTGAACGCCACCTTCCGGAGTGCATTATCGAACGCCACAGTGGACGAACACCCGGAGTTATGGTCTGGGGCGCCATAGCATATCATAGACGATCTCAATTGCTACGAATTGTGGGCAATCTGAACAGCAACCGGTATATCCGTGAAGTTCTACAGCCCGAAGCTGTTCCCTTCCTTCAAAGCTTGCCAGGCGCTGTATTTCAACAGGACAATGCCCGCCCTCATACTGCTCGGATTGTTAAATCCTTCTTTGCAGCGCAGCAGGTACAGCTTCTTCCTTGGCCTGCGTGTTCCCCGGATATGTCGCCAATTGAACATGTGTGGGATGTCATTGGTCGGCGTCTTGCTCGTGATCCTCGTCCTGTTGCGTCTGCAGACGAACTTTGGGTACGCGTACAAACGATATGGAATGCTCTTCCTCAGTCAGACATTCAAACTTTGTTTGACTCCATGCCACGTCGTGTAGCAGCACTTATTGCGGCGCGTGGTGGCCACACAAAATACTGATTCTGATCTCTTGTTCTTGTTTGTTTGCTTTGAACATTTAATCATTTATTTGTCCCACTACCACTCAACTGTGTATTAAATTGCATTCAATTATGACGATTCGTTCTTGGTGTTGCAATTTTCACAAACGTGAGTGTATGTACAGACTGTTTATAGGGGTTTTTGATGCTGAGAGACGTGAAAAATGAGCAATTGCCCTCGTCGGGACTCGAACCACGGACCTTTTGAATACGCACCGAATGTGCTGACCATTACACCACGAAGGCATGCTAAGAAGGCGAAATCAAATACCTTATAGCTGTTTAAGTTTTGAATAAATTTTTATGCAACTCTAATGTTTGAATTAAGTTATTTTTCAGTTAATAATAGAGTGAAGTACATTAAGCAAATTTTCCTTTCCAAAAGCAGCTGCATTAGTTGATTATAGTAATAAAGTAATTAATTGTTTTCTTGCAGTTACAAGAAAGAACAAATAAAATATTTTTTTTCGCTCCAACACATAAGCTCAGTGTTTAATTACACGGGTTGAAAAAGTCTTAATTAAGTTATCCGAAACTTAATTTTCTTCCCAGTTTATATCCTTTAATGTGATAATTAGTGATTGTGAAGTCCCAAAATGCTGCTTACGAATATTTGCGCGAGGGTGCTTATGCTAATGAAAAATCAATAAAATTAATAACTATGCCAAATTATGTTTTTTTATTGGAATGCCCCTCATTCTCGTAATGTCTTGCAACCATGTTCAGTTTATTTAACCAGGTAGTCATAACAAAATTTCTAACTCTCCACTGAAAAATGATTTAAACGTTTTTTAAACTTAATATAGTATATAATATCTTTAAAATTATTTTCTGCATTAGAAAGTTAGGAATATATACCAGTATTACGTCCTTATCTGTTGGGTTAAATACACCAGTGAATCTGTAAGAATTTCGACTGCATAATTTCTGGATTTCCGCTTATTAGGTTTTGAAGGACAGGTTTTTTTAAATTACGGCAAGACGTATGAGGGATTATACCTCAGCTTCATTTTGGGTTTGATCGGAAGCAACCTTGAAAGCCCACACTAAAATCGGATATTTCTTATCTTCCATCAAAAAGATCTTGATATTTTTGAACCAACAGGTATTAAGTATTCCATTTTGCAAACGAAGTTGCAGAAATTTGAGGGTAAATGTATGGCAAATATCTCAGCAGAAAGTATGCCGTCCAGGGTGACCTTTTTTGAGAAAAATCCAAATTCAGGTAAGATATACAAGTTGTGTAATACTAAAAAAATATTTAAGTAAAAATTTCGAGCCAGTAATGTATGAAATCCACAAGAAGCAGGAGGTTGATTGGAAATGCTTGCAGCCTGGACAGTCATGAAATAATTTCAATGAATCCGTATGTTCCTGACTAGGATACTGTGAAACGTTTCAGTCATTTACTTTAAATGCTTCCAGCCTGGACAGCTATGAAACAATTTTAACGAATCCGTATGTTCTTGACTAGGATACTGTGAAAGGTTTGAGTCATTTACTTTAACTTCCTCTCAGCATACATGAGCATTCTTTAGCTTGTCACATTGCTTTTCACGTGACTTGATTTTCAGGAAATATTTTCAATAAACTTTTTTGTGACATATCTCACGTCTGAAAATAACATCAGAGCAAGCCCACTAAATACATCGTGGCAAGGAGTACAAGACTGAGCATGGTATAAGGAACAGCATACAGGTACACCAGAAGGTGTACCATACAGACACACCATAGAGATGACACTAAGACTTTGCTCAGTTCCGCTTTCAATTCTGATGGAGTCCACCCCGAGAGGACGGGTAGGAGAGTCTCCCCCTCTTTC
>KK114174.1:179479-208378 GCA_000611955.2 Stegodyphus mimosarum | reverse complement strand
TATAGTTCGACCGCCTCATCCGCGACCATGAGGGCAAACACGCATGCGCCATTCGGACCAAAATATTCTAAAAATAGGGTGGAAGGATGGGGACTTTCTTTCCCTCCAGCATATCTCCTTCATTAGAAGAGAAGACTTTCGCGTGACTTTTCACTTCGCAGAAACTAAGAACGCCGCTTTTGGACGAGTCTATGTGTTTTGGCAGAATGCCAGCCAGGGTTGCGTTTCAGACGGTCTAACTATAAAACCCCTCGAGAGGACTTTCGGCTCGCCGCATGTTTAGAGTACCCCATTATGCCGCATTGGCACTGTGAATTTACAAACATCCATGCCTTATCAGGGATTCGAACTCGGGTACGGCAAGCAGTGTTACTAACCATTATCCCCACTGGGCGGTAAGAGACTTGTAACGCCATCAAAAGTTTATACCAAGGCGTCCTACGAATGATGCGAATATTTTAAAGCCATTAAACGAAATTAAGTGCTCAATTCGCTTGACAGAGGAGAAAAGCCTCCTGAGCTCGCCTGAGCTGTGAAAATGCCAATGTACGCAAAGCCAACCTATAAGGTATTTCCCCCGCCTTCTAAGCATGCCTTCGTGGTGCATGGTCAGCACGCTCGGCACGTTTTCGAGATGTCCATGGTGCTAGTCCCGGCGAGGGCATTGCCCATTTTTCATCACTCATGCTTTAAAAAAATACCTAATGTCTCTAAAGTGGCGCCCGAACTACAAAATTGTGGCGGATGATAATTCTTCACCACCAGGATTTGGCGATCATTTAATTTCTTATCGAAATTTTGAATCGCTTCAATGATTTAAAAATCATAAGAATTAAAGTGAGTGTTATTCTAGTTAATACATTGCTAATTCTAGTTAAATATTTTGCAGGGAAGTATATACACAGTCCAGTCACATAAATGTGACCATCTGTCAAAAGCCAGAATAACCACCTTTCGAAGAGCGGACTGCTGCGAGACGTGCAGGAAGAGAGTCACATAGGTCCCTGAAGGTGTTCTCTGAGATGTTGAGCCATGCCGACTCTAATGCCGTGGCCAGCTGCGCTAGATTACGCGGTTGAGGATCCATGGCGCGAACAACTCGATCGAGATGGTCCCACAGATGCTCGATTGGGTTTAAGTCAGGTGAGTTTGCTGGCCAGGGGAGGACGGTAAACTCATCCTGGTGCTCTTCGAACCACGCACGTACACTGGCAGCTGTATGGCACCTCGCATTGTCCTGCTGGAAGATGCCATCATCCTGAGGAAAAACAATGCGCATGTAGGGGTGAACATGGTCCGCAAGGACAGATGCGTACTTGTATTGATCCATTGTGCCTTCCACAATGATCAGTGAACCTAGAGAATGCCAGGAAAACATTCCCCAGACCATAATGCTCCCGCCTCCAGCTTGGACCGTTCCGGCAATGGTTGCAGGGTGGTTCCTTTCAGAGGTTTCACGCCTTATACGCCAACGTCCATCTGTCCGATGGAGCATAAAACGCGATTCATCCGAAAACGCAACCTGTCGCCACTCAGTGGACGTCCAGCTGCTGTACTGGCGTGCAAATTCTAGCCTTCGCCGTCGATGAACAGCAGTCAGCATAGGTGCACGAACCAGGCGTCTGCTTCGGAGGCCCAGACGCAGCAATGTTCGCTGAATAGTACTTTGGGAGACACTTTTGGTAGCCCCTTGGTTCATTTTGGTGGTCAGTTGCTCAACGGTAGCCCGTCTATCTGCCCGAACGCATCTCCGCAACCGTCGTTCGCCTCTGTCATCTATGGCCCGTGGTGCACCACATTTGCCACGTCGCTGATTTTGGACAGTCCCATTTTGCCATGCACGGTACACTTTTACCACGGCGGCACGCGAACAGTTCACAAACTCAGCCGTTTCGGAAATGCTTCCACCCTTGGCCCGAAAGCCAATGATCCTGCCCTTTTGGAAGTCGGATAAATCGCTTCGTTTCTGCATTACGCCAACGATTGAAATGTTTTCCGAAGCCCTCACACACCCTTTATATACGCTCAACTGCACTGTGCTGCCACCTGCCTTCTGTGATTAGTTATTTAACTCTGACATGGAAAGTACGTGGTGGTCACATTAATGTGACTGGACTGTGTAATTTAATGATGTTTTCATAATGGAAGGAAATTCAACTTGTTTTCTTAAGAGTGAATAAAATGTTTAATATCTAAAATTGGTACGAATGCATTCCGTGCACACATATGTGAGCCTTAGGATATCCGAATCGCCAATCTGTCTATTACCGTCTATTTGTAACAATTATTTCTTTTAAAATGTTCACCGTTCGGATTTTGGCAACAATTTTATTTCATGCACTTCAACATGGCAGATTTTTCCTTAAAATGCCAGCTATATTTGGTTAGGCTTTAACCGCCTCCTGATTTTAACTACTCCACATAAACTGCGCAAAAATTTGCAATGGATCTAAATTTCTCGGAAATTTTAAAGTGCGTATGCAGCCAAATTCTCTTAGAAAAAAGAAGTTTAATTCCCGTATGGCAGAATTAGACAGGAACATTTAATTTCAAATTTCGAGTTTTTGATGTCATTTACAACTTACTTCCAGGAATAGGTTAATTAAGGTAGAATAATTCGAGGAAATATGTTTAAATGAAGTTCAGCAAAAAACCTATATTAATGGGCCGTTTAAAGAAGTCAGCTGTTGTATATATCGATTTTTTTAAACAAAAGACACTTTGGGACTTGGCAAAATGATTGAGATTAATTACTTTAGATTTTTTTCTTATTTTCTTCCGAATCAAAATTTATTTGTATCTCAAGGATGATAGATTATTTTCTTAATTATTTAAGGTATAAAGTATTTCTCCCCTCTTCTTAGTATTCCTTCGTGGTGTAGTGGTCAGCACGCTCGGCTTGTATTCAAGAGGTCGGTGGTTCAAATCCCGGAGAGCCATTGCTCATTTTTCGTCCCTATTTTCGCTAGATATATTCTATTTCGTCGCTTTCAAAAAATACCCTATTTCTCTAGAAACTTAGTGCGCTCAGCGACAACCTGTGTGAGTCCTTCTTATCGTTACTTGAATATTCTCTTGTATTCTTGGAAAATGTTTTAAACGTTAATTCATACTACTTTGGCAACATTTCAATTTTAGCTGCATAAGAAATCAGCTGTGAACTTCCTGTCTACTTTCATTACAAATGAACTTCTTTATCTGAGACATTTAAAAAAAGTTGCTGATGTAAATTACATACAATGCGTTAATTTTATTTTTCATCTTATATCTCTTCTTTTTGCATGCTTTCAGTTGCATGCATTTCTATAAACAAGACACTTCTTTTTGCATGCATTTCTATAAACAAGACACTGTTTATAGAAATTAAATTCTGTTCTTCAAGTATGTAAGTAGAGCTGTTAAGTTTTTAACTTTAAAATATTATCAAACATTTCTTTTTAATCGATTATATTTTCTCTGGTTTTGAAAAAGTGGGTAGACGAGAGGCTAAACTAAAATTCACATAAAAGAGCATTATCATTTTTAGTGTTTTTCAGTACATCTCCAAGCGCGATAATTAGAAAACAGTCACCATCATTTTCGGTTCTTTAAAGCTACCTTTTTAACAGGAAATAGTTTAATTGATTTTTTTTTCCGTTCTTCTGTCATCCAAGTACTGCGGTTTTTTTCATTGCATAACAGAGTTGTTTTAAATCAGTATTCATCAGGAAGAATTTTTATTCATTAGCGAATGTTCCGCCGACTCATCCGTTTTCACGAAAATGTCACAGGCAGGTTTTTTTATTTTGTATATTTTCATTGATTTTTCATTAACGAATATATCTTCTACACCGTGTTTCTTTTTTTACGATGCTTTTCTCTTTACATATAACGTTATTATAAAACGCAGTTTAGCTATAGTTTGCCCGTCATTTAATACTTAGGAAACTGGGAGTATTATTTTAGACTCTAGGCTAACTCTCAATTATTTGTGAACAAAGAATAGTTGATCAGTAATTGCACTATTGTCGTAAATTATTGGATGCATTTTTGTAGATTGTGAAATTAAAGAAAGGAAAGAATTAATGAAAATTAATTATTTTAACCCCTTAACTGTCAAGTTATTTTGGTGATTTGCGTACATAAATTGTCAATTTTTTATTGCAAAAATCAAATGTTTGCCGCGCAATCAAAAAATAAAAAAAAAAAAAATGCTGCGCACTTTGAACATAAACCTCTATCCTTTCAAACCTTCAGTAAAGTGTTGCCATCTATTGAACTGAAGCCGAAATAATTTTCTTACGAATATATTCGGGTATAACAATACGATGCACTCAAAAAAAAATCACCCCGAGTAAAACTCGGGCGTGACATTTTGAAACACCAGTGCTATGCCCGAGATTATTTCGGACATGGCAGTTAAAAGGTTTTAATAAGAATAATTTAATGCGAAATTCAAATATGAATTAGAGAACATTTTATTCTAAAGAAAGGTTATCCAATGTAAATGTTTCTATATTCAATTCTTAGGAACCTACTCTCAAACCTCATAGAGACCGCATAAGAAAATCTCAGAGAACTCCACGAGTAGTTATGAAAAAATGTCAGAGACATTTAGAGTTGAATTTTTTTAGTTACTATTAGTCGAAGATCAGTTTTTGCTGCGACTGTTGTTTCAGTAGAGGCTTCTATATGTCTCGGTAGCTAGATATGCAAGATTAAAGCTCCTTTTCTTATTGATTATTTATTTTTTGTTGATAACTTCGTCAATTATGTTCAAGTTTGATTGAAATATTCATATACCACACAAAAAAATCGCATAATCGCACAAAAAATTCGTTAAAAAACAGGTTCGAGTGTATAAGGAAGGCAACTTAAGGCAACTATTAGGAATCTTGATGTAATGACGAAAAGAAAAGTCGACACCAAATCTTGGAAATAGGGGCCTTGAGCAATCCCATACCCTGAATTACAATATTTTCATATTAGAGGGCGTTGGAAATTTTTCTCTCCTTAAGGCAACAGGTTGAGAATCACTGCTCTGCACTGTGCACATCTACTTTGAGTTGTTGGTACGAGATGCAATGGCTATCATACTTCCACTGTGATGTACGGCGGTGAACGTTTCATCCTGGTTGAGGTCCTTTTTCTGATTTTTTTTTTATTTCTGTTGA
Source organism: Stegodyphus mimosarum (assembly GCA_000611955.2). Lineage (NCBI taxonomy): Eukaryota > Metazoa > Arthropoda > Arachnida > Araneae > Eresidae > Stegodyphus > Stegodyphus mimosarum. Next base: position 203,225 of record KK114174.1, on the reverse strand, counting down.
ATTCATGAATGGATAGTTTGGGATTCGATGTTCTCACGGAGTTCCATCAGTTTTTATGTTTATAGTTTCAAGGTTCTTCATCAAATCAGAAGTAAAAATATAATGAAAAAATATTTCTATTCGAATTTAGTTAATAGCAATTAATACAATGTTGCTGAAATTCTGAGAAGATGGTTATTGACCATACTAAGTCAAATAGCACTTAAAGGTGTTATTTGATTTAATTTTTTTCTTCAAAAATTCCTATTTTATATGGATAAATATTCGTAGCATAAATGATTCAGATTTTGAATTGAAGGCGAATTTGTTTTCCGCGTATTTTCATTTTAGAAGGCTTATGGAATAAATGATTTGTCAGTGCTACGTTTATTGTAAAATAATCAAACAGAAAAATTGTTTTCTTCAGCTTATCATAAAGTAGTTTTATTTTACCCAAATTGCCACCTGAATGTAATAAAGACTTATACATCATATGAAAATTTCTTTTGATGTCTTTAAAATTTTCTCTTGAAATAAATCTGGGAGCAAAAGGGATATCTGGGGGCAAAAGGGATATCTGAGTCTTCAGAAGTACTCTAATAATCGTTTTGAGAATATGCCTGATCATATATACTATAAGGTATTTCTCCCTTCAGAGCATGCCTTCGTGGTGCAATGGCCAGCACACTAGGCGCGTATTCCAAAGGTCCGTAGTTTGGCCATTGTAGAGAGATTAGGTATTTTTTTAAAGCAGGAGATGTGAGAAATGAGCAAGGCCCTCACCGCGTTTCAGATGTTTGAATAAAACAGATTTTGGCCTCTACCGATGCGAAAGAGTTAAATGAATTTAGCTTGTAAAAGCCTAAAAGAGTGTGGATCCATTTTGCTGAAAGATTCAATCTGATAGCTCAGTATATTTTGTCGAAAATTCCACTGTACTGAAACACTGTCTATTTGATCTTTGGCAAGGAATGTATTCCAACGCATGCGTTGCATGAGAACTGCTGAAACATCCTTCAACTTTGAAGCTAAGGCAAACACCTAAACTTTTCAAATCCAGACATGCACTCTACGACAGAAGTTATTGTTCCACTCAGATCCTCTCACTTTACAAACGTTATCCATGGTTTTTGAAACCCAATGTTAAGCTGAACTTCAAGCCCGAGAAACTTTCTGCCAGATACTTAAATTTACAAAATGAAACTAAAAGAATTATGAACCAGAGTTTAAGTGTCAAAACAGAGATTTCTGTAAAAAGCTAAATTTAATTTTTCCTTGTCTTTAACTATAAAAATTACTTAAAATATTATTTTATGACATATTTAAAGAGTAATTTTAATTACGACGAATAAATGTTTTAGAATCTATGTCAAACTCATATCATTCTATTTTATTTAGGAAGTGAAATTAACTGCACTTAACTAAATAATAATACATAATAATATTAATAGACAGTAAGGTGATTGTGAGGTGTTTCTTAAAGAAGAAAACCAAAAGTATGAAACCGTAAGGTAACGACAGCAGAATAAAAATATCCTTATAAAGAAATGGAAGTTGCAACTAGAATATTTTTTTCTGTCTTAATAGTGAAACACGGTCTGAAACACAGTGGGCAGTCATTACTGTACATAACATGGCCTATGTCATACATGAAAACGAACACTGGGGCTCTTTTGATGGAGCAGTGACGAAGTTCCTGGGATAACAACGACACTGGCAGCATAATTTACCATCCCTATATCAGAGATCAATTACTCAGTAGCATTTCTAAGCTGGCACAATTTCTGACGGGACATTGTCCATACATGAGATATATATTTCGCTTCAACTTCAGGAACAGTGCTCAGTACATATATGGAGGGATGGACAATATATGGACAATGGTTGGAGAACCTGACCATTGTATGTTTGATTGTCCAGATGCAAGTGCTTATCATCTCCTCATTTCATCAGCTGAAAACTGACATGTATGGACAAATAACATCTGCTGCAACACATACTTGCTCAGACGTATCCAGAAATGCTCTGAAATAACTCTTGGATTTCCAGTCGACAAAATAACTAGATCGCGTCCTGCTATAGCTAAGAACAGTGAAAAGAAATGCCATAAATTTGAAAAAGACAAAATCCTCTTATTGTTTCAAGATCAGTACAGTAGCAAACAAAATTAGGATCAATGGCAGAGCTTAAAACAGGCTGATAAGCCCCATCTCCAAGTGGACCAGCTGCTCTGTAGGTAGAGGACAATAAAGTGGGTAGCTATTCTCAAGCAGAATGCTCCAACAGCCTGTAGGGATTTATATTCATTTTCAATAATCAGTTAAATTTAAGTTACTTTCCTATAAGTCTTCACTCCCCTAATTGTGAGTGCCAGAATATTTAAAGTTGATAGCGAGGGTGAAAAATGCAAATTCTACCAGTGGGAGAAAAAGTTTAAATATCGACGTTCCAGTAAGGAAAGTTAGAGAGAGTCTGGGAAATCTCTGGGCGTTCTTATACGCAAACTTCCGCTTAGCAGTTACTGCTGGTTAGACGTGGCTTAATAGTTATTATCTTGCTGCTACTAGACTCATCTACGCGCTGTAGGATACAGGATTGTATGAGCCCTGTAGTTTAATTCTACCACTTGTGAATATCTCCTATTTTAAGTTTGATTCTACTGTTTCAGTTATCGCCCAAGTTGAGGCGTAGTATGTTAGCGTCAAGTTGACGCATTTTAAATAATTTTAAGAGTTTAGTAAAGGGCAGTTTTATCCCTTCTGCAGCGCAAATACTATTTCTCCGGATTTTACACAACGGAAAGACAGTAGAACCTTACAAATGAAGCACCTCAATACGATAAACCAAGTGGTTAACACACTCCAAATGCTTTCAGAGGATCAAAACATAAAGGTGATGTTTCAGCTCCTTTACAGGATAGCAAAATTAAAATGTGAATAGATGCCTAGTACAATATTTGCAAGAGTTTCATAAAAAGCTTTTCTTTCAAGGTTTTCCTAGGGTTATTACTGTGTTAGTCTAGTCCTGCTCATGGATCGTGCGTTCCCGTAGTCACTAGTTCATGCATTAAAACACTGTTCACGGTTTGGAAGTGCTATTAAAAATGAATGAGAGCATGGAGCTGATAATTCTCATTTCGATTATCAGTAACAATCTCATAAGCGCACCTGCAGTGAATGTTATATCAATAAGAATAAATTTAAGCAGACTAAAAGTTAAAAATAGGTATTTGGAATTCATTTTTGAAAATAGGCCAAATCAAAAGAAATTAAATGAAAAAAAAATATAATTTTCAAAAGCTAAGTTTATCAAAACCTGTTTTTTGAACTATGTTTTAGCCAATTCAAAAATCTGCCACATAAGAATCTTCACATATTTTCAAAAGATCACTCATAAGTCTTTGAAAAAAGCACGGTGAAACATTTTTCAAATTATGCGAAATTCACTTGTCTTAAGTTTCTACAAGTAAGGGTTCTCTAAGGGTTGTCTTAGCCTCGTGTGATGTTAATAGAAATTCGTAAAGGAGAAAGGAGGAGAATTAGACAACACTTCTTCTGTTTCTTAACTTACGTAGACTGCAACAGATTCTCTTTCGCTTATTACAAGTTCTGAACTATTTCTATATTGTGTTACAGATAAAGATGTTTTCCGTATGTTTAAGAGAATAAGTGAAACTTACAGAAAAGTTCCAATGTAATTATCCTGCAATGTAAGAAACGTCAATACCTGCAGTAATTTATTTCGATCCAAAATGTAATTAATAATGGGGTAACTTCTGTAAAAATGTGTCAAATAGGAGAGCGTAGAACCGATTTCTCAGTATCAACAGTAATGACTGCTCGAGAGCTAGAGAATGATGAATCTTCTCTTATCGAGCCCGTTTAAAGTATCAGTTTCTTTGACATAACTCTCTGGAAATAAAAAGTTTTATAGTTTCGAACAGGAGAAGAAAAATATTTCTTATTTTACACTAAGGAACAAGCAGAACATCCGCTTTAAAAAGAAATGTTGAAAAATGATTTTATGTATTTAGTGGTAAAGTATCCTAAGAGTCAGGGAGTCCGAAATAGTAAAGAATATTTTAGGAATAATGGTTTATTATCGTTACATTGTTTCAAAGTATATTTTTGCAGAAAAATAAATTACCTGCAATGATTCTGATCTCTCTGTTGTACAAAAACGAAGATCCGTAATTGATTAAATTACTTTCACTAATTTCTTATTTTTTATTTTTTCAAGAGCAGTGTAATTATGTAATTTCTTTACTTTCTTCCAATCAAAGAATAAACTTCTTTTTCTTAACTGAAACCACGAAAAATATATGGACTTAGTTGAATTCATTTGACTTAGCATTATACACACACACAGAGAATGTATTAAAGACTAATACAGTGAAAAAAATTAATACGCTTTGTGTTACGCTACCTGTAGTTAGTTCCACCCATATTATAACGTTTGACAGGAACGTGTTTATTGTATTGAGGGGTTTTATCTATTTAATTCAGTGTTCAATCCTTGAAGATACCGAGTTTGTGCATTTCTTTGACTTGTTATTTTCGCTTTGTGTAGCGGCGATTTTCGCTACATAAAGGCAAAATTACAAGTCAAAGAATTGCATAAACTCGGTGTCCATGTACCTCCGAAAATCGCCAATTTTCGCCAAAGGGCTCCTTTAAATATATTTGTACCAAATACGCTAATGGAAAATTTAAAATTAGGCAATAGCAACCTTGTTTGGCATATATTTTGAAAAAAAACTGCACCAATTTCGAGGGTAATGAAACAAAGATTACTTTTCTTCAGGAACAAAAACATTAGCAGAATGGGAGGAGTGATAACCAATTCTGTATCAAAAGCAATGTGTGAAACAAAGCGAATATGAAAGTAGCTCATTTTTCGACGAAAATAGCATTGAAACCAAAACTTTAAAATTCTGAAAGTACTAGGGAGAAATGGGTTGAAACCATAGTCATTAACAAAAGATGGTAACTTTTTTTGTGTGAATATGGAAAACTTTAATGAAATTCAGCGCCCATTTGAAGAAGTTTTATAGATAAATTTTATAGATATATTCTTATATTTTATATATAACAATTTGTTATATTTTATATTGATATATTTTATAGATATATTGTGCTCCTAAAATTTGTTCTTTAAAATCTTGATGTTCTCATGAGTTCAGTTATTTGAAATTGTTATTAACAAAGTGTTTTTCTCTTACGGTCATTCATAAATGTCATAAAAAATTTGTCGTCCTGATACCAAAAAAGATATTCACTCATAGAATTAAATATTGTACTTTTATCTCGATTGAATATCAGCTTTCTATCAGCTACAAAATCGATCCAAATATTCAGAATTTCATCTTTTAGGTCATTTTCTGATCTATTCCTAAAATTCATTTGTTCGATAGAGGCTCCTATTGCTGATTGTAATTTTAATTGTAGTTTCGATAATCAGTGAAAGTTTTGATTTTTAATCATAAACAATTTTCCATAAACCTCTTTCATTCGACGTATTGGATTTTTCTAAAACATTTTACGTGCACAATAATGCACGTTCAAAAATGTTGATGCCAATAACACAAAAAAGTTAATGCTTTAAATGCCAATCCAGCAATTCCTAAGGCTCTCAGAATTCTAAAATCCCTTAACATTCATCTTATTATTATACTCTTATTATAGTTTCCTTTCTATTATAGTTTTCTTTCTTTCTATTATAGTTTTTTTTTCTTATTATAGTTTCCTTTCTATTATAGTTTCCTTTCTATTATAGCTTCCTTCTTATTATAGTTTCCTTTCTATTAAGTCATGTTCTAAATTCTACTTACCACAGGATCTGCTAACGTTTACCCTCTAAGGCAAGCGGATAATTTTCTAGTTATTTGCATGCTTATGTTGCAGTTCCGGTTGGTTTAACAATTCGTCGTTTAATTTTGCCTTAACCTTTTCGAGACGCCCCCCCCCGTTTGTTTAAGATATTTTCTCGGGATGGGGGAGAGCCGAAAGGAATGCTCCCACAGGACGGAGGTTTTACTTCTCTAAGGCTAACTTCAGAAAAAAAAAAGATCATTTAATAACATTTAAATCGTACCGTCATAATTTTGGGAACCATTTAACATTATTATTATTTAAGCTATTATATAGCTTAAAATTAGCACTTACAGTCTTTTCACTTTATTTTACATGATAATATATTAAAAAAAAACTGCTCACTATAAAAATAATTTTCAGATGAACTATTAAAATAATTCCGAAATTTTTAATTGACAAACACATTAACAAACATCAAAATAATTTTAAAAAGTGCAAGAAAGACTATTTAGTATAAGAAGTAACAAAAATTTTCACGGGAAGCGGAAGGCAGGCACTCAGAGATTTCAGTCTCTGACAAATGCCTCTATCAAGAGCTTAAATTGCGCCGCAGCTGGTTCCGGTACTTCTCCGTTTTTGAATATGCTTTAAAACTTCTGAATGCAAGCCTGTCTTTCTCTCGGGTACAAACCTTGGAAAAACGATGAGACTTTAAAGGAAAGAAAAGCCCCCACTCACATGTCAAAGACTTCTCATGTGTCTCTAGGAAGTGCAATGATTTATGTGACCGACTAAATTTAATTTTTTGTTCCTGAAAATACTGAAAGTTACATCCTAGTGAGCACATTCCACACTAGTGACTCCCAATTACAGACATCCTCCAGACTTTTTGCACTACCTGAGCAAACACTGGGAACCACTAGTGTCACTTGTACAGAGGAATCTCACGTTTATTTTAAACATGTTAACGGATGGAATTCAGGGAAAATTTCCGCTTGACAGCTAGAATTATTTCGGCGGGGCATCGCGATCAGTAAGTCTTGCTCTTCCCTCTTTATTTTCTAAGCTACATTTTCTATCAGCATTTCCTTGTATATCCTCATATTGTTTCTAGAATTCTCACCATTCTCCTTAGTGACGCTTTAATTGTTTTATCTTTTTTAATTGTTGTGCTGCAAAAAAGAATAGCTTTTGTATTAATCATCTCTTGAAATAGCGCATTATAGTATAAACAGGGCTTAAATTCAGACGAAGATCGGCTAAACTACGTCATAGCTTCTGAGTGGAATAGTAATTCCAGGCGGAGCCCTAAATTATACGAGATCCGATAACTTATGTTTTATTTGTCCAAAGGGGCAATTTGCACAGAAGGACTATTAATTTCGCTTTGGCAATTTGCTTTGATTCACTAAAAGCGTTGTTTCACTTTTCAAAATGTTGCCACCATATATTATCGCCCTGTATTATATTTAAAGAAATTAAACAATGAAGAATCTGCATAAATATATGTACGTTTCTCGTATTGTGATAAAACAACGGTACCTAGAGCCATAAAATTTTGAATGATGTAAACATGCAGCGAATATGGGCATCTGGAAGCCAAAATTTGAAATTTGGAATATGGTTTATTATCGATTTCATATTTTGTAAAACTTAACAAATTTTTGATTAACAAACTCGGATTCCAAAGTGAGCAACAGCAACCTTATACAGAAAAAAACATTTTTATCTCCAGTGCGTGCTGTGTATAGGAAATTCTAAAGATATGCTTTTTGCGATTTTACTCCTGAACTGAATTTTATGGTTTAAGTGCAAAGAACATGATATTTAATAAATTAAGGTAACACACAAAATGTTAAAAAACGTCCCTTTGGACGTAATTTAAAATCTGAAGCTTTTCAGACTTTTTTTAACTGTTTATATTTAATCTAATAATTTATTAAATTTCTTTTAATTTTGGTTCAATTATTTAAATTTTTATTTATTTAATTTACTTATTATTTGTTTTCTTCCTTCCTGACAGTCTTCCACAGGGCTCGAGCACTTCCAATTTTAGAAATATCTATCTATCTCTATCAGAATCACTAAAAAAAGCACTTTAAAAAATTATCATCACTGTAACCCATGTCATTAATTAGTTCATTTGCTATGCGAGTATATCCTTCCTCTGATAACTCACGTTTTCTTGCCGTAGTAAACTGACTCAAGGTTTTCCGAAATAAAAAGGGAAGAACGCGAAACATATCCGAAAACAATGCAAAACGTAATAGAACTTTACCTTAAAAGTAACCTTAAAAGATCCCACAGAAGAGAAAAAAAAAGAATAAAAAAAGGATTCAGAAGAATATCAGAAACGCGATTGTTTATATCACGTGGAGAGTTAAAGAGACAATCATCTGTTTGTTTACATTATGATCTTCCTGAGTGAGTCATGTTTCTCTCATTTCGAGTAGAACATGTATCTCAATGAGCTATGGAAATGCAATGCCATATTGTGACAATAGTTATAGTTCTTAAAACATTCCGAGATATTAGCACACATATGTGACGGCCGGGGGTGAATGAGAAAACGCTCTGGCACACCCGTAATTCCAGTTGAAGAAATAAAATTTTACTTTGAGTTTTATTCTAACTGTTAGGCGAATTTATCGCTTTCGTGAATTCTTGTTCTAGATTGTAGCAGATGTACTTCAGGTATTACTTAAATGTAATTTCACGAAGAAAAAACATTAACAATATATTAGTTTGTTACAATAAACGTGTAGGTCTTTCCTTTTTTTTATGTTAAGATGGTCCCGCATTGCTTCTCAGTAACATGCTTTGTAAATAGTGACGCTTCAGTTATTTAAAATTTCGGAAGATTAGAAACAGGAGATTTCCGATCATGAAAAATCATAGATTTCTTTCCAGCAATTTATTTTATTGCATTTTCTCCTCTGTTTCCTTTTCCTCGTTTATTCTGAGTATTTATGCTTGAAAACTAGCAACAACACGAGTTTTCATTTTTCTTCCTTTCATTTTTAATGACCAGGTTCCTGAAGCTTAAGATAAACTTCCTAAAGCTTCTTTTATTTCCGAAAGTCGAGCGCATTCAGCGCTGTTTCGTAGTAAAAATAACCTTTTTGTAAAGATGAACAGTCGTACTTTGGAAGCTGCGTTTGTTTGCGTTAACGATCACCCAGTTAGTAAAAAAAAAAAGATTTATCCTTTCGTAAAGGCAGCTTTTAGATGAAACGTCTTAAAAAGACTAGAAAAATAAAAGGTATAATTTGATTGGTAATATGAAAAAATCAAGAGGCCATTTTAAACATGTACTAGAAAATAAAAAAGCAATTCATGTATATATAAGAATAAGTATATAATAGTAATAATGTACATATATAAGAATATAGTAATATATATATATATAAGAATAAAGTAATAACCTTAACCGATGATAATATTTGTCAAATTTATAGAAGGCATTGTTTAGTTTTCATACTTTTAATAAAACTATACAATGCTTTCTTTAATTCGCCAAATATTGTCATCATGAGATATCCAGCTGGGCTGCTCTGATAAAGAGCTTAAATAAATTGACAAATTACATATGATTTTTGCAGAAGACTAGTTTCATTTGTGTGTTTTTATGGCGCTGAACAATTAATTATTCTTTTCATTAAAACTACAAATTACTTCTTCTCTAATTCGCTGACAGACATTTATCGTTTAGTTTAAAATCTTTGCGGACAAAAATTATACCCCACTGCTTTTATTTTATCGCAGTACTAATTTATATACTGTAAAATACTGCGTGTTCATAACCACGATTATGTAGCATATTCCTGGTTTTGCATTTTTTAAGAAAATACGCGGTTGTAAGGCTTACAACCGCGTAAGATTGTGATTATTGTAAGTGATTAAATTAAAATATGAAAAGCATTAAATTGATTGAATTTAATGTCTTGCTGATTTTGTAATTTTTGTAAGTAATGAATAAACATTAAATAATTACTTTTGGGGTGTAAATAAAGTTGTTTTAAAAACAAAAATAGAGGGTTTGGACAAAAGTATGGAAACACTGAAATCAAAATACGTTGCTGTGACTAGTACGGTGTAGGATAACCGATTGCATTCAAAACAGCTTGCAATCTTCTCGGAATGTTAGCTAGGTAAATACGGCGCGGTCCACTCTCCTGGCAAGCCTAAGCTCGCTATGTGGCATTTTTGGACCTACCAACGAAGGAAAAACATATAGGACAACACAACATGAATAAACGGAATCCGCAGCAGCAGCCATATTGAGAGTTCTTTGTTATTAGTCTATTCCAATTGCAACCAGCTTTTCAATAATTCTTTCCATGATGTCTTTTGCTATATTTTTTCCTTCATTCTCGGTATAAACCAGGTCTTTAAAGTCCATCTTGCTATTCCTAAGGCCTTTTCTTAATTTACATTCTTTACGTAGTGCCTGCTGTTTCCCATCTTTCCGCAAAGTAAACAGCTTGCGTTATCTTGAATTCTAAATCTCTTTAGGTAAGCCGGGAATCTACCGTGACCTGAAAAGATCTGACGAAAGTCTTTATCAGTTATGGTTTTCATTTTTTCGAGACTTCAATGTTTTCTAAGTAGTCCTTTCTAAGTTCTGAATCTCTTCCATTCTTCATATATATTTAGATCCATTTTCCTTATTGCTTTTCGTTTAGATACCCGATAATCTAGTCTTTCTATATTTACCTCAGTAGCAGAGACTTTTACAAGGGCGTCTGCCCGCTTATATCCCTCATATCCAGCGGCCGCCTTCTTCCAAGAAAACTTTATTCGATGTTTTTGTGGAAAGATTCCTATAGAGATCTTTCACTTGTGGGGTTTTACTTGTTTAATTCTAAAGTTCTAACTTAGAACCCCACGAACATTAACAAGCGAATAATAGCTTAAGTGTGAACAAAACACGTAAGACTGAAGGAGGATTCCCAACCCTTTATTTTTCAGAATATTTACAAACAGTTCCTACTTGGAACTTTACACAAAGCCTCCACACAGGCTTGAACTTAAATAATAATGAATTTAAATTAAACTAAACTAGCTTAACTAAGCTATCTGAAAGGTATAGCCGAAGTTATCAGAAATCTAACTAGTTGGCCCCTAAGTATTAATTAAATCGGCGAAGCCAAGCAAGGGCCTTAGGTATGGCCGAGCATAATAACTAAGAGAGAAATTAGTCAAAGGGAAACGCGCGCTAGTCAGGGAATCAGACTCTCTCTCTCTAAGTCGTTCGACTTAAATAGTACTCTTTCTAATTTGCATTTACTGCGTTTCTGAATTCACATTCTGGCAGGAAATTATAAGCTGAAATTACAATAAGATAGGAAAGATAGAAAACTTAAAATAACTGTTAATATACTTAGGATAAACCTTACATATTTCTTGAATATCGAAACTCGGCTGGACCGGGTTGGAGAGGCTTTCTATAACTGATAGGGAATCGGAATAAATCAGAATTCATATACGTTTCGTTTGATCCAATTCATCGCTTTTGAGATGGTGGCTATTGTCGGAATGGATAACTAGAGGTCTTGTATGCTTTGTAAAGAAACTCTTGTATCATTCTTCGTGTAAAACGTTGGCAAGTCTATTTAACGATGAAGGCGGTGGATAACGCTCAAGCAGATTTCTCTTCAAAATAACCCACAAAGGCTCAATAGCTGATAACTGGGGATTGTGGTAGCCGTGAGAGATGGGAACGTTCACCCTCATTCTCAGAAAACCAGTTATAGACGATGTGAGCTGAGTGTAGGAGCTGCATCGTCTTGGAATATGGCATCTTCATTGGGGACAAAATTTGTACCATGAGATGATAGACGTGAACAACCAAAATGGTCACATAATCCTTGGCAGTAATATGACCTTGCACATTAATGACGAACCTCATGGAATATCCCGATATGGCTGCCCAAACCATGACCGAACCCCGCCATGTTTCACTCTAGGCTGCAAACACTCTGTACCATACTCTTGGGACGGCGTCAGTCAGACGTTGTAAGGTTTTAGTTAAACTAACCAAGTTTTATTTTAATTTAAATCTGTCTATCTCCTCTCTGCTTCAACTTCCCGTCAGAAGAAGCGAGCGGTTTCAGCTTATGCTAATTTCGAAGTACGGCCAAGTACTATTTAAGCCAGAGGTAGAAACCTCTCAGTGTGAGAGAGCTTAGTCTCAGACCACGGTCACTCTGCTCTATGTTCGTCTGACCAGCTAGTAGTTTAAATTTATAAGCCATAGTGCTTACTACGTGATTGCATTGTAATACAATTTGAAGTACGCTAGTATTAGTATATCTTAATACGCACCCTTTCAGGTAGAGGCCAACTTCCGCGATTAGCTCTGCGAAGCAAAGTTTAATTTAAGTTCTATTTTAATTGAGTTAAATTTATCTGATTGTTAAGTTCGACCCAAGTGCGGTCTTTTACTTTCTGTATCTCTCCCGAGTTGGGAAGTGTGTAATTAATAGTGATTTAATAAAAGAGGATTTCAAATCCCTTCACGTGCAGTCATTCTCCAGCCCAGCAGTACATCAGAACAAAGCTTACATTTCATCAGCTCACTGTTCCAGTTCAGGACCTGAGAAGAAACACACTGGTAAATATTTCACAATGTTCTCCAAGAACACACACATAATACTCAGTCCTGATAACGTAAACTCACCTAAAAGTCGGAAACAGTGTTAACTAGGACCCATTCGACCAAATGACAGTCTTCCATTGTCCAACAATCCAGGTTTTATGACTTTGGCACTATTTTCGTATCTTACAAGCATTCAGATGACTGAAACGCGGCTGGCATGTCACCCAAAAAATATCCTGTTTGTGGAATTCCCTTTGTATTGATTTGGTGCTGACAGTGTTTGGAAATGCGACATTCAATTCAGCAGTCACTTTTGCGACTATAGTTCTCTTATCTTTTCATCATAATCCTCTTCAATTATCCTCTTTCATAATCACTCAATACACATTTTTGTCGGTGCCATGATTTAGTGGATGCGATGTTTCCATTTTCCTACGTGAATTAAAAATCTGTGCCTCTTGAAACACCAAACACTTCAGCAACCTTGGTTATAGAAACACTCACCACGCGAACCCCAACAATTTGCTCATGTTCGAATTCATTTAGCTCTGGCATGATGCACTCTGAACTGCATAGAAGACCGCCTCGGAAACGAATAACTTATTAAGGATGTTATATAGATGGCATTAGTGAGCAAATACAACAGCACCACCAACAGCTTTTGCAAGATCAATATTTCAGTTCAAACATGAATTTTACGAGCATATTTTTTATCCAACTCCTGTATTAAGTAATTTTGAAATTACTCATAAAATAATTACTTTTACTCTCTTAACAAATAGAAACTTTATCGGAATATTGTCAAAAATATCTTATTAAATAGCATGTCGAAATTACAAATGAATAGCCTCATTAAAATAAAAATAAACTGAAAAAACTATAACTTGCTTAAAATATTATCTAGCTATGTAAATTAAGAATCACTCAGATTAAGACAAGAAAGTTTAAATAATATGTAAGCATAACAAATTATTGTTTATTAAGGTACTAGCGAAGTATTCGATGCAAGTTAAGTTAGATTGAGAGTAATGTATCTCACAACAGAGAGAACGATACTGCTGTAATCCTTCTCTAATAACGATAGAAAAAATACGGTTCATAGTCATACATTTTTCAGTCTAATGTGATACCGAGCCCGCATAAAAATTTCCTTTAGAAAAATAATTAATTTTCTCTTATTATATCAGCAATAATGGCACGCAGATTTTAATGATTTTTGTCTTTCTAATGCTCGTAAAAGCTCCTTTTCCATCCAATTTTTCACGTATATTCAATTTTAGTCGATTAAATGTGGCAAAACTTTGATCATAATTGATCAGAAATCAATAACGTGAACGAACAAATAAACACCCAAGGATACATTTTTCTTTACACAAATATATTTAGAATTCTTAAAATTTATAAACTTTTTATTAATAAACTCCACGAGCAGTAGCAACACGTTTGGAAATTAAGTATTTTTATCTCCACCTCGTAAGACTGTTGCCAATCGGATAAACTGTGCTCGAAAATTAGTGATTTCACAGATTTTAATTAATATCTCGGCTGATTAAAGCGGTACGAGGAAGGCAAATGTCGAAATTGCTCCTCACGAATTTTCGGAATCGGGAATAATATATTTAAGATTTGGCAATACTATTTTTGTTTCATTCTAAAATTTCGCAACTTTATTAATAAGCTCCACAATTTGAAAGCGAGCAGTGGCAACGCTTCTCGAAATAAAGCAGATTTTTCTTTCCAGCTTACGAGACTGTTGCCACTCGGCAAACTGAGGGCAAAAATTAACGTTTTAAGAGATTTTAATTAATATATCTTTCTTTATCTATTTTTTTGGGAGGGGAGGTGGACATCGACCTTTTCCAGGCCCCAGAAAATAATCGTAGAAAGTTTGGTGACGATAGGTACTGTAGTGACGGAGTTATTAGCGAACAAACATATATTCTTCTTTATATGTTATAGATAAATAGGTTTTCATTAATATTCCATATTGGAAAATTAAACGTACACAGTTCAATATAGATTAGATATTTCCTTAATTATAAATATGTTAATTTAATTTAAATCGAATGACTATTCGCAGTTACATTAATCACAGGAGAATATATTAAATATTATGCATATAGTAATGGGAAATGTTCTACAGATATGTATTTAAAATTTATGTTTACTTCAAGTTTAATATCGAAATCTAGAAAATAATATACTATTTGTGGGTTAATCAAGAGTTTAATTTGCTCTCAATGAATATTCATCATGACTTCCATGTAAACTCATAAATAGGGAGCACATTTGTTAAATAAAATGCTCATTTTGTAATGTAAAACTGAATTATTCAAAGGCTTTCGAACGATTTAATTAAAAATTCAGAAAATGCGGAAAGTTACTGTGGTTAGAAGCGATGAGAAGAAACCAGAATAATTTTACGATGTAACTTTCGAAAATCATTCAACGAATAAACAAGCTATTATTCCTTCGAAAATCAGAATAACTGAAAACAGGGTATATTGAATAAGGGAATTTGTAACGAATTCTATCCAATTTCTGGAATCGTTAAGAATTTGCTGCGTTTTCTTTAGTAAAGCTACTGATTTTGTTTGCTCGTATTTTTTCTTTTTTTAAATGATAACTTTATGTTTCTACGAAGCTTGTTTTTACAAGGATCTATAGCAAAACCAAAAACATGAAAGCGTTTGAATAAAATGTTACTTTTCAAAAAAACACTGAAAAGTGTTCTTTAACAATTTACACATTTCATCACTGAAAAGTAATTAAATAAAACGGAAGCGGATGCTTTAAGTAATGAATAAAGTAACTTAAAAAAATTAAATTCCATGGAAGACTTTTTTCGTATTTAAGAAAATTACAGATTGCATATGCAAGCAATAGTATTTTAACTTGTGTTGTTGTTGCTGACCTTACACGGTTAGCCATTGTGCTAAACCAGATCCCCGAGTGCAAGAACCATCAATATTTCCAATAGGAAGATAGGTCTATCAGAAAAAATGCCTATAAAAAACTTGTTTATAGCTTTAATACTGCCTAATAAGAAATTTTCATTGTAATATGAATAAAAGCTATTAATAATTATTGAAATATGCAAAACAAAGACAACTATCTATTTTGCTCAGCTTAATTATTATCTTCTACAAACAATCTTACTCTAGCACTTAGAACTGTTTAACTAGCAAGAGATAAAAGAGATAAATTTGTGAGGACTGAGTGTTCGGTGCATATTCTGGCAAACATATTCGTGAAAATAACTAAATCCTGATCTTGAATAGGGAGCTGAATGCAGCTACGTTCTGTGGTAGAATACTGTGATTAATTGGTAGAAGAACTGCACTTTAAAGGTATTTAAAATCCTCTTTTATTAAACCACAATTCTTTACAGCCACTTCCCAACTCGGGAGGGATACAGAAAATAATAACCGCCATTTGGGTCTAAACTGAACAATCAGATTTAATTTAAACTAAAACTAATTAGAAATTAAGTAGTCGTTGCTCGCAGAGCTATAAACGCGAGGTTGGCCTCTAAACTAAAGGGTGCGTAGCAAGATTTAACTAATACTAATGCACTTAGAATTACTTCAATAAGTAATAGCGTAACAGCGCTACGGCTTAGAATTTAAATACTAGCTGGTCAGGCGAACGTTGAATAGAGTAACAGTGGTCTGAGACTAAAAGCTCTCTCACACTGAGAGGTTCCTACCTCTCGCTTAAATAGAACTTGGTTCCACTTCAAATTAGCATAAAGCTGAAACGCCCGCTTATTCTAACGGGAAGTTGAAATAAGGACAGATAGAAAAAGTCAAATTAAAATAAAACTTTGTTAGTTTAACTGAAACCTTACAAATTTAATTTCGAATATTCAAATAAATAATTTTTGTGCAAAGTACAAAAATTTTATATTCAGAGAGAAACAAAATGCTTTCGCTATGTTTCTATCTGAGAAATCCTCCTCGCAATTATTTTATATGAGAGAAGGTTGGTTTGGTTTAATTTACTATGGAAAAACACATAAAGGCTATCTGCCCAAGGGGAGGAATACCTTCGTGGAGGACCTTAGAAAGGAAACTGGCTCGTACACACGTTACACATTGGGAAAATCACGAAAGAGCCCAAGGAGCCAGCCCGTTCGCTTGGATTCGACCCCGTTCGGAACTATCTGTGTTCAGCGATTTTACCCCTCTGCCGCTGGTGGGCTCCTTAAATGAGAAAAGGACATTAAGAAGTGTTTCTTAAATTCAGTGATGAATTTCATGGAAACTATGAGGATGTCTGGACTCAGCCTGTGGATGAAGCTGATGGTGTCAAGCCCGAAAGCAACGATATGTTCCTATTAGAAGCCTGATTTTGTTTTTGGGGATTTTTAATGCTCAGAAACGTATCATTCTGTTTGGAAATATTATTCTGCTAAATCATACGTAAGATTTTAATCGCAATTTTTTGCAGTTTCCGTTTAAAGGCGAAGGTAAGTAATTAATAAGTATAAAGGGCTTGTCCCTAAAATAATGCCCTCATTTTCTTCGGCAGCGATTGTCCGTCGCACAGTATTGGTGCTCGTACGGACGGGTAGGTGGAGTCTTGGAAACACTGCGCGACCAGCGCCAGTGGCTCCGAGTTCCTGGAGAGCGGTGAACTGTGAGTGCTCTATCGAAATCAAGACAGAAAAAAACTCTTGAGCAGCGATACGCAAAATTTTTTTTCAAACTTGAGAAAACACCGTCGGAGACTTTTGCGTTGCTTCAGTCCTGATTTGTCTTTACCCGACTTATCTTTGCTCCCGAAGATTAAGAGATCCCTCAAAGCACATCATTTGGGGTCACTGGAGAACAACAAGGTGGCGACGACTAGGTTACTAAAGGACATCTCTGTGACGGACTTCCAGGACGCATAAAAAGCATGGAAATCGCGTTGGAACAAGTATGTTAAAACAAGAAGGATGTATTTCGAAGAATATTGAGTAATTGTATGAATCGCTTCAACAAATTTCTTTAAAGAAATGGGCGCTTTACGTTCTGGACAGACCTTGTATTTATCCTCGACCGAAACCACAAATCTGTCAATATGCTTTTTCCATCTCCTCTGTACATTTTTAAAATGGCAGGAAGCTTTATTGAGTAGCTATCAGTCATGCGCCACTACAATGGTCGGAAATGGTGGCCATTTCGTTATGAAACCACCTAATAAGTGGCCACGGTTGCCTCCTATGAAAGGATGGGCAGTTATAACCATGCCTTCGCCAGGATTCGAAACCGAGACCATCGCTACGGCGGTTAGCGTAATTTATCCCAATACTATAATAGCGGCAAAATACTGTAATGGCTACCACTGTACCGGCTGGACGCCACTATATCGGCTGTATTTTATCTATGGTAGAAGAAATAATTGCACATTAACTAAGATGGAAGCAAATGACTTATTATAAATTAGTAATTTAGAACTTAAATGCGAAACTTAGGAAATAAATTAATGAGAGCTACTGTGTAAAATCCATGGCTCGACTTCCTCCATTAGTTAGCAAGTTGGTGAGACAACTATAATGAGATTTTATCGTTCATAATTTAACAAACACACATAATTCATTAAACTGAGTGGACCTATCAGAAAATTTCAGAAGAAGCGAACTGATGAAGATGCATTCTCAAACAGCTTCATGAATTAATGTCAAAAAATTATCTAGACATATATTTAGAGGGAACTAAATTTCTTAAATAAAGAAATGTTTTTTAAATTGTTATACATTCTTTCCAGTTCAAGCTGTTTTTAAAATTTGATATACTATGTTCTGTGTTATCTCATAAACTACCGTAAAATACCTTATGTCAAATAATTTTAAATTGCAGGCACAGTTCCACCTCCGACCACTGTCAACTCTCCGGACAGAAGATTTTTCAAGCACTTAAGCATAATCGTCCCAGTCGTGTGTGCAGTTGTCATTGTTATTGTTGTCACAATCGTCATATGCGTCCTTCACACCAGAAGAAATCCACCTAACCGCGGAAGGGGAAACTATGATCAAGGAGGTAAGTTATTACAAATAAGGAATTTTATTGCTAATTTTTTCATGCTTAAATGTGGAAAAAGCCTTCGTACTAGCACATAAGTATGAATAGGATTTGTGTTTTACTGACTTCGATTCAATCCATTTACTACCCAGATTGAACACTGTACTTTTCTATTACCGGGACCGGATTCAGAAATGTATATAGATTTGCATATATGTATGTACATATTGGTGTGTGCATGTATACATAAATACAAATACAAACATTTGCAGTTGCGTTATACGGGTTCGTGGATTTGAGAGTATCCGATGAAAACACGATGCAGAACAATAAAAAGTACAATTTATTTACAAGAATCAATATTTACAGCACATTTCCAAAATTGTCTTTAAAAGCGTCGAAAATCTACAATAAATACTCTGAAACAATCAGCAACACAGCTTCAGGCTGTAACTGTAAAGGTAGCTTCACGGCAACAGTAAACTTATAATAAACACCGTGGAACAATCACCAATACACTGTCAAGCTATACTGTAAAGGTAGTTTCACGGCAAAGCACTATCTCGATCGCTTTCCGTTCACAAAACTCTCGCGTAGCTTAGCACTCACAGTAAGCAGCTATTCTCATAGAAACGCAGGGGTTTATATAGCTTTTCTTTAGGTTCCACACGTTTCGAGAAATATCTCGACAGAAAGTTATTCTAGAAGCTTCCCGATTGGACCATGGGATATCGCCCATTTGGTCGCCAAATGGGCGATAAAGTCGCCAATCTGGCAACTCTCCCATACAATATTTTATGGCAACCCTAGTGCTATGCCGGAAAGCTTACATACAGGCGCAACCGCCGAATTTTTCGACACAATACATACATACATACATACATAAATGAATACATTTTTTAATCCGGTCCCGATAACAGAAACGTATTCTCTACTTATTAAATTTCTAGTTCTCTTATCATCAAGTAGACACTTAAGTTCCATGCAATGATTTCATTTTAAAAGACGACACTTAAGTTCCATGCAATGATTTCATTTTAAAAGAAAGGAATGCAAACTACACTTTAATATTTCAAATTTAACATTAGTTTGAAAGCTGATAAAATATAGTTACTTCGAACAAAGTAAAAGTTTCAGTTGCTTCAAAAGAAAGAAGCTGAAACCTGGATTAACTGCGAATTTTGATCTTCTGCAGAAAGATTTGCTACTTCATAAAAGCAGTTTTTTAATTTAGTCGTTACATAAAAATAACATTATATGCTTGCATCATGTTTCTTGCATTCAAGATAAATCAAATACCTCACTCACTCATACGCTAATTATAGCAGGCAGGGCTATAGCCGCTGAAATTTAAACGAAAAATCTTACAATGCTTGAAACTTTGATTTAACTTTTAAATTTGTCTCTTTAAGTTCAGAATACTCTTACTTCCACTTGGTTATCTGAAATATTGAAAACAAAAACAGATGTGATGTCAGAGTGATGATTTTGATTATTGAATTTATAAGGTATTTTGTACTTCCTTTCCACATTCCTTCGTGGTATAACTCGAAGAACCCTCGACGCACATTTGAGAGGTTCAGGTTAGAGTGCCGGCGAGGGGATTGCTCATTTTTCACGTTTACCGTATCAAAAAACCTAATGACTCTACAGTGACGCCCGAACTAAAAGGTGGCGAATGCTGATTCTTTACCACCAGAATTTGGTGACTGGGTATCCTAATCCCCAATCGCTCTTTAAAAGGGGCAGTATAAACGGGGTTTTCTCTCTCCTTAGTGCATGTCTTAATGGTGTAACGGTAGCATACTCGCCGCGTATTTGAGAGGTCCAAGTTGGAGTCCCGGGGACGACATTGCATATTTTCCACATCTTCTGCTTCAAAATAACTTCATGATTCTACAGTGGCGACCGAACTAAAGGTGATGGACAATCATTCTTAACCACAGGATTTGGCGACTAATGTCCGCTCATCCGAAGGTCGCCTTTTACATGGGGGAAAATGATAAGTAGTTTCCCCCTCCTTCCAGCATGTCATCCTGGTGTAACGGTAGCACAACCTCAGTTGTTGTACCCACTTCTGGTTGTTGGAATGGGAATCTTAGCGGGCCTAGAGGAAGGTTTTTCAAACATAGCGGCATCCAGGTTCGGCATGAAAAAATTTCTCTTTCGGAATAATCATACTCTTCTGTTGAAATACTCGTATCTGAGCATGAAGAGCCTAGCAAGTATTCTTCATCATCTTTTGATTGCGATATTGCCAACATAATGCAGTTTTAATGAAATTTGGGAAGAACTGCAAAACTACAAAAATCTGACAAATGGCACGAAACTGCCAAACCTTTCTCGGGAAATTATCACCATCTATTGAAAAAATGGTAAATTACATATTATGCATTGTGCGAACTGAATTTGGGCTTCATGGAATTGAAGCACTGATATTCCCTTGCGCAAACTCAGGTCGGGCATTCCGAAACTAGTGCATTAGCATTGTCCAGACTCAGGTCGGGCATTCCAAAACAGGCATATTTGCAGTTCGGTCATCACAGGCAAGAATTTGATAAGCTAAATTAGAATCATAAATATTTCATGTGAAAGTTGAGTGAACTTAACAATTAGCTAAGAACAAGCTTAGACTGACATACAAGAATGGGTGAGTACAATGTGACATTGGTGTATGATAGTTGGCATTTATTGTGGGAAATGATATTTATAGTTTAATCCGTAGCTGCCTGGTAAATTTGGAATTCCTTTGAAATGGTGTATTTGAATACTCGGCTCTCGGTGGTGCTCTCGAATACTCGGCGCGTATTCGAGAGGCCAGGGGTTCGAGTCACGGTACTTTGCACATTTTGCATGTCTCCTGCTTCAAAATAACCTAGTGACTCTACAAGTTAAGAAAGTGAATAATGGATTACGTCAATGCAGATATTCTAAATTAAGGTAACATTTGATAAAAATATGTTGCATAACAACTTTTCAAATATTATTTATTGAGTTATGAATCATTTCATTTTGCTTAAGAATTTCTCAGCATGATGAAAGCTATAATGGATGAAAATAAAAAAAAAGAAGAAGAAGAAAAAAAAAACATTAATGCTGTCTTGAAAACTGCCTGTTTTTTGTATTTACCATTCTTTCCAAAACAAAGTTTATCTTAGATGACCTCCTTGACAACATTTGTTTCTCAGCGGTTAATGATTTCTGAATATTTTAGCTGATAACTGAATATGCAAAGTGAGCTTAAGTGAAAACCAATAATCGGAAATCTTTATGACGCTAACACTATGTAGAAAAATTTATTAAAAGCCGTAGAATTTAATGTTATTTAATGGATAGTTTTGTGAAAAGGAGAAATATCTCAAAAACTGCCATTTTAAAATATACAGACAAGAAAACTAATAAATTCATTACAAGCATAAATTAAACACCAGAAACGCGTCTTTCCTTTGAGATCTGCTTAATTTTTTTTGTTTCATTAAATTAATTACAATGAATTTAGAATTTGGAATTTTATAATATTAACACACGTAAGCAAAATTGTTATTTATTTTTATTCTCTGAGCCCTGCATCTTTGAAATAACTGTTTTTTCACTAAATCATAAAAAGGCCTGCTTCGTTAAATAATGTATATTTTCATGTCCGCTTTTTCTAATGAACGCACTTCACAACAAAAGCGTTACAGTTTTCTTTTTTTTTCTTTAAGAAAGTAAATTAACGTGAATAAAAGGATCGTATTCTCTATGGAATCATACCAAAGTAATAAAAAATATGACTGCGTGAAATCACTTCTTATTTTATTTTAAGATAGCGAAGAGCCTTAAATTTTTTTTTTAATTTTTGAAAAAAAAACTTTGTAAAAATAAAAAATAATTAATATCTTTAAATTAAAAGCACTTTCGAAACAAATAAATGTGTCACTTATAAAACTGAGTACATTTACAAGGTATTTCTCCCGCCTTCTTCACATACCTTCGTGATGTAGCAGTCAGTATGCTGGGCGAGTATTTCAGAGATTCGTGGTTCGAGTCCTGGCGAGGGCATTGCTCATTTTTTACATCTCCCGCTTTAAAAAAATACTTAATGACACTACACTCGTAGTAAAACAATTGCACATAATACATATAAATTGTCCAGTTGTACCCGCAGAAAAAGTATTTTAATAGGTCGTTTATAATTAAACTAATTAAACATAAATCAAAGTTATATAGAGGTTTTTGTTGCATATGTGTTAACAGAAAAATTTAATTCGCAATCATGAAATTTATACTTTTACGGCTTAATTAATATTATTTGGTTAATGTGTAGAGTCATTAGGTTTTTTTTTCAAGCGGGAGAAGGAAAAAATGTGCAATGCCGTCACCAGGACTCGAACCTGGACCTCTCGAAACGCGCCGAGTGTGCTACCATTAAACCACGAAGGTATGCTGGAAGGAAGGAGGAAATATCCTATAAATAAAAACGTAATTTGGTCGTACTTTTTTTATTACATTTGTAATAAGTTTATTACACAGTTTAAGTTTGACGGAGAAAATAATGCGAAGGTGCTAAAAGAAGTTTTCTACAATCCATATTTGGGGACATATTCATTTTTATTGCTAGTAATTTATATTTACAAACTATTACTCTATTTACAGGAAACTTCTCGTATTATATACATATGAATTGCATATTTCAAGTTAAATAACCAAACATAAAACTAATTATGTCATTCAATAAATCATAATTAGGAGTATATGAGGCATTAATTAAATAGCAAAAATTATTATAATATACGTTTTTGAATTCCAACATTTTCCTGAAAAAACAAGTATTTTAAAAACGCCAAATATCGAATTGAAAAACTTAGAAAATAAATAAAAAAAACTAGTTAATAAAAAATATATTAGTGCTGAACGTAGTTGTATTGTTTCCATATATATATGCAGGCAGTGTTATAAAATATATCTCCTGCTTTCATCATGATTGGCGCGTATTCGAGAGGTCTTTGGTTCGAGTCCCGGTGACGGTATTGCTACATTTTAACATTTCCTGCTTTCAAATGTACCTAATGTCTCTACAAAGTGACGAAATGAGCACGTTTTGCAAAGAAATATGTGTGTGGAAAGCGTGTGTTGAAAAATTACAGGCTAGGCCCTGCTGGCGTAAATCATCCATCCCAATGCAAATCACAAGTAGTAAATAAAGGTCGAAAAACCGCTTAGACAGTACAGTGGTTAGGGGAGGTTGCTGTGATACCGAAGACCCAGGGTTCGAATCCAGGAGAAACATGAATGTTTGTAAATATATAGTGTCTTTTCGGCATGGGGGCACTCTAAATATATGGCGAGCCGAAAGTTCTCTAGAG
>KK114174.1:152948-179374 GCA_000611955.2 Stegodyphus mimosarum | reverse complement strand
GTGGTAGAGGTTGGTGATAGGTGTGGGAGGCCCTCCGATCCATCCCTCCCCGGGGTGCTGTCCATCAAATTTGGGACCGGAACAGAGCGAAGTCATACGCTCGCCTGTATTGTACTCAAAGCTCTTGCCAATGACAGGCGTAAACTCGCATTACGTGCCAGGATAAATTTTGTGAGTTTGTTCTGATGTTACTGTCAGACAAGTGAGATAAATCACAACACATCAAATGTCGAACATATAAATAAAAGTATTTTTTTCTATCGGAGGTTGTAGGATTTCCCTCAGTTAAAATAACTTATTATTCAAATTTTGGTTATCTTTCCTGAACTCTTAAATTTCACCTTGCATTTCCTCGCCAGCACGTAAATTTAAAGTTAAGTGAAGTAAATATTTCTACGGGTGAATATTGGAGTTTACTCAGAGCATGCTTTCTTTGCAGTTGCTGATACGCTTTTTTGCAATTTGAATAATTAACACTCCGGGTAGGTTTGTCGCGTCAACCTAGTTAGCCGTATCTTAAGGGCTAGTCCATCACTACATTTTTCAGATTTGAATTGATTTGTGTAACAACGCTTAAATTCTACCGCAAATTGTCGGTGTTATTAGAAGGCACGAAGTACGTAAATTTCGATTCATAGTTGAAAATGATAAAGGGTTATTTTCACCCTTTTTGTGTGCTGATATTATTTGACGCCTGTGCGAGAAGTCGCCAGGTTCATTAGTAGGATCTATAAGGTAAGATTCTACACTGGTGTGCAAAACTTAAGCAACAATGTAGAAATTTAGCAGATAGCCATGAAATTGCAGAAAAGGAAGTCTGGAGATCAGTACAATGAACACGTAAGTCAGTAGAAACGTCATGCGCATGCAAATATCAGGGACGAAACGTCAGAGGCGACGTGAGAGTACACAAAACGCGTGAGGACGGCGCGCGCAGTTCAACAGTAGAATAAAAGGAAAGACGGAGACGCAATTCAATATATTCGCTCCAAGTGCCAGTGAGTCAATTCGTGAAATATGGCTAGAAGAAATCACCTGGAGGAATTCACACGTGGAAGAATGATTGGAAAGCTGAAGGAGGGGCGTACTGTCACCAGTGTAGCTGCAGAGTTCGGAATCAACAAAAGTGTCGTTTCGTGCTCTTGGAAACCGTTACAAACCACAGGTACAGCTATTAGAAAGGTTGGTGGTGGCCGACCGAGGACGACATCTGCAGGGGATGACCGATATATCGTCCTGCAGGTGAAAAGAGGCCGACAGCAGTCAGCAAGCGCCATTGCTCAGCAACTCTGTACAGCAACGGGCAACAAGTGTCACGGTTTACTGTGGCCAGACGCCTTCACAAAGGGGGCCTATTCACCCGCCGTCCTGAACGCTGCCTCCCGTTGAAAGTTGGCCACCGTTTACAGTGATGCAGAGAGCACAAAAACTGGACAGTTGATCAATGGAGTCTTGTCCTCTTTACGGATAAGAGTCGGTTCAGTATCAGAAGCAATTGTCAGCGCGTTTAGATTTGGAGAGAGGTCGGGACCCGGTTTTATCCCAGTAACATCAAGGTATGGTCCCGGAGTTCTTGTCTGGAGAGGCATTATGCTGAACGGGCGAACTGAGCTCCACGTTTTCGACAGAGGGTCTGTAACCGGGGATCGCTATTATGAGGAGGTACCCCTCCCCATGTGCGTCTGTTCCGAGGTGCCATTGGCCCAGACTTAATTTTTATGGATGACAATGCACAGCCACATCGGACTCTTGCTGTTGAGGAGCTACTGGAAAGTGAAGCTATCACTCGAATGGATTGGCCAGCGTACTGCCTAGATTTAAATCCCATCGAACAAGCGTGGGATGCTTTGAGGAGACGCATTGCAGAACGCGTACATCGTCCGGAGAACTCCCAACAACTGAAACAGATGCTGATTGAGGAATGGGCACTCCTACCGCAAGAAATGTTGCACCAGCTGGTTGTGAGTATTCGGAGACGGTGCGAAGCAACCATTTCAGTGAGGGAAGGTCATATCTCATATTAAGGAACATCTGCTTGTTGTTCTTTCTCTTGGATAGACAACCATGAGTCACGATACTATGCGTTCAATGAAGCTTGCTTTTGTTTGATTCCATACCGTACGCATTGTATTCCTTTTTCAGCTCCGATGTTTTCGTCATCCTTTACGTACATAATACTCTCCTTCATTTCTGCATTCCATGTCTCTCAGTTGATTTCTCGCCGAGTTATGGCAAAAAACTCTGCTGTTGCTTAAGTTTTGCAAACCAGTGTATAATGTTGCTTGTATTAAAGTTTCTTTTCTATTATTTCATTGTAAATTAAGAATTCAATTCACATGCAATCTCGATTATAAAATTTTTCTTTAAAAATTTCACTTTTATTGAGCTTAATTGTCATAGATGATAGTATACAAATAGTACTTTAAACATAATACAGAATATAAATTTACACAAAGCGTTTGAATGAAAAATAAAGACACTGAGCACTTGAAAATAATGCTTTAGAAATCTTTGAATCATTAATAACGATAAATCGAACATTTGTAAATAGCACTTCTTTAAATTACCTAAAACAAATACTCTTCTAGATAGTAAAAATAACAGTTCGACGATTTTCTGTTGAAATTGGTTAAAGAAAATCTCACAGCTTTTCTTTTAATACATAGCTTGTCATTTCGGATCAAAAATTTTAAAACACATACGAGACAAAAATCCCCCGATTTCATTAAACGCATTTCATTTCGTCCGCGGCTTTCGCACCTGCGAGTGAAATCCCCGTTTGGGTATAACTGTGGGCGTTAAATCTTTCCCATCCTTCTGAAAGAATATCCTTAGAAAATTATGTGACGGGGAAAACCACATAATCTACGATTTTTATTTTCTTTCGCAAAGGCATAGAAATAAAAACGCATAAAATGACTTGAAGTATTCTTGGCTAGGGAATGGGAAAAAATCCGGGAAAATATCGCCTTTTTTACTTTTTTTTGCCTCCTCTAAAGATCGTTTCAGAGTTTATTTTCCCCCAAGAACAATTTTTCGCGTGTAAGTTTGTGTTTTTCTTCTCCTTCCCTCCCTTTCCTTTACTTCTGCCCTTGATCTCCCAGCAACCAATAAAAATGATACCAGTATCGGAGCATCTCGCTTTTTTCTTATATAATATCTCTACCTCTGATTATCGTCTTCGAGAACGTCCGAATAAAAGTCATAAAAACTGCGCTTTCGCATCCTCATAGGTAAAAGAATGTGTTTTTTTCTTTCAGCTTTTCCTCTTTTATTTAGTACTATTTTTCCCGAGATAACATTCGGCCAAATGTGGTGAGTATGGGATATATACAAATTCGGCCATTGCAGAGCATGTTTTTCTTTCAAAGTTATGACATCTTATAAAGATTGAGCTTTTTGTTTACTTACGTTACACATGTAAAAGTGTTTATTTTTTATCTCTTTTTTAATGCATCTGATTTATCATTTTGCCTTTATTTGGATGATTATTATTTATTCGCATGTGGAGATAAAATTTTGATCTGTAGAATGTTAGGAAATTGTGCAAAATATTCACGAAGACAGACCTGAAAGCAATTGCAGTATATTTCAACGCTATCCAAAACCAATAATATTCAAAATTGTACATTTTTTCTGCTTTACTTACAGTACTCGAGTTTTATGATATGGACATTTATGGATCCGTTCCATATTGTTACGGATTTTGTACACGGGTACATGATTTTCGCGCAGTTATATGTGATATTACTGTATATTTCTGTATAGTATAGCATGAAAATCTAAAGAAGAGAAGCTTATTGGGAACGTAAGAATACAACGGTAAGCCTATTTAACAATTAGTAAATGACTGTCTCAATAAATTGGCGAGATATCACTAAGCTGGCAATTTTTGTTGCCAAATGTGGCAAGATATCGCCAAATCTCTCCCAACTTGTCGACCATTTGGCGGCATTTGGGTCCGGTTCCTGCATAACTGTAATGGATATTGTAATTGATGCTCTATGTAGCTGTAAACGTAATCCGGCCTTCATATGCTTTCCAGTAATTTCGAGAAGCAGAAAGTAATAGAAATCTTTCGGCGGCCGGATGAAAACTATATAACAATGGAGAGAGCATGTTATTTTGGTCGTTAGTTCAGCGTGAGTTCAGATTATGGCTATATCTCCGGATTAGCTTCGTTCTTTAGGTGAGCGTCACATTGCTTTGTGTTTAATGTTCTTAGTAGCTCGATGTGTGACTATTGATTGCACTCGGGGATACTGTGAAGAGTTGTACGATTAGTTCTGTGCAAAGTTCCGGAACTCTGAAGTGTTTTACTTTAAATAAAATAAATTTTCGCATTTTTTTTCTATCATCGGAGCTGTGTGCTTTTAATCTGTTACGAACGCATACGCGCGCAATAATAGAAATGTATAAACGCCTGTTTGAGAACTCAAAATTTTATTTATTTCTTAATTTTTAATATAACATCTTAAGGCCAGTTTACACCTGTCCGTGTTACCCGTAGCGAGCCACTCGCTACGACTACTTTGACAATGTAAACGCTCACTTCGTCCGAATAGAAACGTAGGGGCGATGAGTCAGCGAGTCTGTATCTACTTTGAACCAGTTGAAAGTCTATCCGGGCAGTAACTCCGAGTAGTGGTCACAGAGACGCGTGCCCAATTTTTTCGTCTTATCGAAAATGCCGAGATGGAGCGATACTTTAACTGTGGCATGTTTTAATGAATAATCTTGTGAAGTATTAAGAGACACTTCACTACCTCAATATTACGACCATTCTTTACTAATACCTAATTAACTACTGATCAGAATAAATTTAGGTTTTGGATATTGTAGAAAAAAACATAGAAGAAAATTAAATTAGGGTATCAGATTCAAAGTATTTATTTTAAACATATTTATTTCTGAATTTTCTTTAATCAAGAAACAATTAAATTATACGATATTCAACTACGCAAAAAAAATTCAGTTTTCAATTAAAAAAGTAACTGAAAGAGCAAATATTTATTTTATTTTGTTGATATAAATTTAGAAAAGCTAGTTTCTACTCCTAGAAATTTATATAAAAGAAAATATAATATAAATTCTGAAATTTTGCTTTATAAACTTTCCTTTTTATTTGAACCAAAAATTAGATTTTATTTACAAACGACCAGTCGGAAATATTAAAATAAAAATCGCCGGCAGAAGGCGTATGAGGCTATTATTAACATGTTATATTTTGAGGGTGTTGGAGAGTTCAAGCAAAAGATAAATAATTTTCACTCAACCCCATACACAGAAAATGGCCTCAAACAATTCTGGAATAAATATGCTGATTGCGGGTTTTTGCACTCAAAATAAATATTGCAGAGAGCTGTAGGAGTCACGCGTCCCCAGAAACCGAAGCGCTATTCGCGTCTTAATTTTGCTGGCAAAACATCTTGAAAGAACGCCTTTTTTTTGAATAAACGGAGTGACTTTTTCCTATAAAGTTTCAAATTATCCTTCACCCATTCTGATGAAGTTTTTGTAACTTTGGATATCCTCGCCTTCATTTAAAAGTTCATTTAATACTCCCAATTCATCACGGCGAGCTACATAGTTACGTTTTGATTTCCTTTTCTTCTTTTTTTCCAACCTAGAACAGAAATTAATTCGTTGGAAGCTGCTTCGCAAACTTCAAGCGCAACAATCTATCCGAGTACAGGTCCCTTCACTCGGTTCGAGACGCTCGGAGAAGGGGCTCGCCGAAAGTCACTCGGAGAAGTGTAAACTGGCTTATATTTAGGAAAAAATTTCCTTCCGTATCAAAGTATTTTACTGAGTCTTATTTCTTTTGATTTGTTTTTCTGCGATCTAGATCTTTCATTAAAGTCCCTCTTTTTTACATTAAAAATACGTTTACACTACATAAAACAAATAGTTACGCTTTTGATGGAGACATAACGTAAAATTGCATACACTTATTTGGAAAGGAAAGATCCTAACATTATAGTCAATCCGGCACATTCACCATTTAAGCGAAAAACTAGTTATATTTTTAAGAGATGAATCGAGTAAAAGCACTTTTCTCGGCATAGATGAGTTCATGAAGGGCTGTCGAAGGGAAACTAACTCGTATTCTTGTTACATATAGGCCAAAATTTATGCAATAAATCTAGGGACGAATAGCGAATTATTGGATGTATGATTCCTTTCGTCACTATTCGAACGGCCTCTAAATGCAAATTTATCAAACTTATCTCTGAATGCTTGGAACCGTACTTAAGATCATATTATTTCTTTATTTAAAATATGTGAAGGAAGCATAAATAATGCACTGCAGAATGTCCGAATACCTTTTCCATTGTCGATTTTGCTATGCCGAAAAAAAACCTTCGAAAATGTCATCTACGTTATGCGTGAATAAAAATGAAGCATTTACTTGACAAAAAATGATATTGAATATTATTTGCTCTACCATGCTGCGCAAAATATAAAAAGGAAATTCATAAGCATAGCGCCTATTAATTACCTACTCTTTTGCCTACTAATTATCATTATTAGAAAATGTTTTAACGTTTCAATTGAATATAGCATTAACAATTTTTATTTGGACTGTAATATTATAAAACTATTTTTAGTTGTATATATAGTTGATTACATTTATTAAAATAAAATAAAAATATCAATACACTCATACTAAATATGATATTTCAATATTACTCTTATAAATACTGATTGCAAGATGCTTATATAAGGCAAATTTGCCAGATCCTCACCTACGTCCAACGAAATCACACTCATGTATTCGTTGGTAGAACCAAGAACAGAGATAGAACAGTTTGATATCTCCAAACTACCAATACTTTCACCAGTCAGTTTTATCTCTCTCAATGAATGCCAAGTTACTGATGATTCTCCAAATTACATAACAATCGACCAACGCGATACGCAAAATTCAACAATCGATGCATCAAATATCAATGCATACAAGATTTATTCTCGTTCGTAGAAATATGCAACTCTCGATATAGTTCAAATTATCTATTATCTACTGCTCTTCGAAAAGAACTACAAAATGTGCTACCCAATTTATTTCAAATGTCAAATTCATATTCCTTCTGTTTGCAATCAGCATGATGACTAATCAATACATAACTCAGGATCAATCATTCCTTCATCAGCATCAACAGCAAAAGAAAATGTTCAAGATTCTCAACATACAGTGACTCTTCATTTATCTTCTGATCAAATTAATAATCAAATTAATAATTCTCATAACATGTACCCTCCCAACAAGTGTTCTGCACCACATCCAAGCCCACAGTCAAGTCCAAAAGAAATCATCACCAACTCAAATTCAGAGCAAGATCAAAACACAATCACACGCAGCTATGCATAGGTAGCAACAACAACAGCTAAGAACCAAAGAAAGGACTATTATCTCAACAAAAGAGCCTTACGTAACAAAACGAAAAATCCAGAATTGCTGATTTATGCTAACAATGTCCGCAACATCAGTAAACAAGTAACAAAAATTGTCTGTATAAAAAAGTCGGCATGGTCGTACATTGTAAAACCACCGACGACGTAGCAAAACCTAATAGCCTACTACAACTATTTTCCGAAGCCAGTCATTATATTCACACCAAAATTCCAAAAAAAGCAAACCCTAAGAAGTGTAATCCGTCAGCTATTCAACAAAGCAACAGGGAAAACTGTCGGTCAAAGTCTTTCAAGAGCAACACAAGAAAATCCATGTAACTTTACACCCTTATTTCGATTAAGAGTGGAAACACCACCATAAAATGGCTCACTGAATGCACACCATCTTCTTTCCATCGCTGCATGACAATCAATACTGTACAATATGGATGGTATTTATCGGAGCTCGCCGATGCCAAAACTGTCAATGCCTGGGCCATAAAACTCAGGACTGCCCATACTGCTCTCACTGCTCCTTCTGTGGAGAGAAACATAAGGATACAGAATGCACATCCCGATACCCATCCTGCATTAACTGTGTAATAATTAATAAAATATCCGGAATCTATTACAATACACATTACCCTGCATACGCCTCAAGCTGCTCCTCCTACCAGGCTGAAATCACCAAAATACGTAATGGAACAGATTACCAATATTAAATAATATTCTATCAACTGCTAAAATCTGAATAATGCATCAAGAACCAACTAAATTGATAAATACCTTCTCAACTGAAAAAATCAAAGTCCAGAAATCAAAAGCTGCAACAGATAACCTAATCCAGTTCACCTCGGAAATATCTACAAGACATTAGCATAGTCCAAGAACCATACTGCTACAAAGGTTCTGAACGAAATCTGCCAATCACCTTGAACATATATATCTAACAGAATCCAGAACCAAACAAAGCTCCCAGAGCAGAAATCTTTATTCTCAACAAGACCTGGTCCCCTTTTGTCTACTCCGCAAAACGGGACACACAATAGCTATCAACACCAAAGAGTCCCAATTTTTTATTACAAGTGCATATGCCTCTCCTAAAGAAATAGAAACAATGCTACAAAGCATAAATAATAGCCTCGTCTATTCGAATGCTCCAAATGTCATCTGCGGCGATTTTAATGCCCAAAATTTCCTATGGGGCTATCAACAAACAACTCCTAGAGGCCGTTAGGTGGAAGATTTCATTCATACCAATAACCTGATTCTGCATAATAATCCAGAAGACAACCCAACATTTGAAACCATAAACGACAAATGCTGGCCAGACCTAACAATAACATCGCACCATCTTACCACCAAAATTCATAATAGACAAATTCTTGTTGAGCATTTTAATTCAGATCACAACTATATTCCTTTGAAATCAGGCATGCAATAAACCTCATCCATACCAAAGATTCATAATCAATCAAAATGCAAAGAAGAAATTTACTAGACGCTAAAGGCAAAAGCTAACTTCCTAATTCAAGCAATACATGCATACGGAAGAACTAAATTCAACTACAGAAAATATTATTTCAACTACATAATATATATGCCATCAAACTCTCAAGCTCAAAACCACCAAAGAATATTAGAAGTTTAGCTGGTGGACAAAAGAAGTAAGAATAGCCCGCCAGAAAACACGAGCCCTCAGACGTTGAATAAAAACTCGTAACATCGAAGAGGCGTGAAAAATCTGGCTTGATTGCATATAATAAGCACCCTTCCCAATATAAGAATCTAATAATGAATTCAAATCTCAAATCCTGGAACACATACTGCACCTCTAACAAAGATGTATATGGATCACACTACAAAATGGCAACCTCAAAAATCTTTCACCCAGCTCAAATCGATGCCACCTCTCATTCAAAGCAATATCGAAACTCAAATGTCACCCTAGATACTCTAAACGAAATAATGATCAGGTTTTTCTAGTGGATGACCCCTTCTATGATACAGCAGAGGAACAATAAATAAAAAAAGATGTCACTCCACCAAATACAATAAATGACTGTCCATTCACTAAACAGGAAATTCAATTAATAGCGAAAACACTGAATAATAAGAAAGCTCCAGGACCAGATGGTATTCCTAACAAAATAGTGAAAATAAATCTGCAAAGAGAAGCCACAATTACTCCTAAATCTTTTCAACAAGTGTCTTCACTTCTCCTGTTTTTCTGACAGCTTCAAAATTGGGCAAATCTTCCTATTTTCAAAGAAACATCGTAAGCCAGAGGATCCACGCTCATACCGACCCATCAATCTATAACCAGCAATCGGAAAATTTCTTGAAAGACTGTTAATATCCAGAATCAAATATTACATTTACAGGAATAATAAAATTAGCATCCACCAATATGAAATTAAACCAAAAAGTTCTACTATTCAAGCAATAGACATGGTCATCCAAGAAATTCCATAATTACAAGACAACAAACTAGAGGATGTCTTCAAGGGTCATGTATCAACGCGGACCTTTGGAATATAACGTTCAATGACATTGTTAATCATCAATGGCCATCTGATACCAAAATAGTCGTATTTGCTGATGATGTGGCATTCATAGTCAATGGCAACACCAGAGATCACCTACAAGACAACTATAATGAAACACTTAAAATTTTCAGTTCTCTTTCCCTAAAAATTTTTTTTTCCCTAAAAATTAAACTACAAATTTCTTATACCAAGAACCAAGCCCTAATAATTCACAAACCAGGCAGAAACATAGCTCGAAATCCAATTATGAAAATAGGAGAAAATAAAAAGGAATGTGTCAAAACTGTAAAATATCTAGGCTAAATAATTGATCAAAAATTAAACTGGCTTTAGCACCTTCGTAACAAAAAACATATAACAAACCGAATAGCACTTTCTCTCAAAAAAATGAGAGCATATACCTGGGGCCTAAACGGCAGAATAATGAAACTACTTCTCAAAACCGTCATCACCCCACAAGTCAACTATACAGCAGCCATCTGGGCCATCCCCACGGCAACAAGGAAAATAAAAATTCTCAATTTCATTCAGAGACCTTCTGAACATCACAAGAGCCTTCTCCACAACATCAACCAATGCTCTTCAGACCTTAACTGGAATTATCCCACTTCCAATAGCAGCTGAAATAGAAGCAAACACAAGTCTCCATTCTACAACTACAGAGATGAACAACGTACTAGGACACCACCTATAATCCAGATGAATACGAAAGAATTACCAACAATTATTGTCATCACCCAGCAAATCCCGTGGAAAATCTTACTTGTAACATCAGAAAACCAGCTCCATTCACTATCTACACAGCATACACAGATGGTTCGAAAATAGAAGGAAAGGTCGGTAGCTGCAGCAATTCTCCAACCTCCCAGCGGACAATATATTGAATGGTAAGAACATCTCAAACAATTTAATAGTGTTCACGAAGCAGAGCTTATTGCCACACATCACGCCATCAGTTTATTTACAAATTTACCAACGAACAGAGTATACATAGTCAGCGATATCTAATCATCAATCCTAGCCATCCTAAATGAAGAAAATCCCTCTCCAATAGCTAAGCAAATCAGCAATAAGTTCCGCGAAAGCTCCAAGGAATACATCGTATCCTGGACCAAAAGTCACACTACATGTGAAGGAAATAATAAAGCCGATG
The DNA here is from genome assembly GCA_000611955.2 of Stegodyphus mimosarum. Taxonomy (NCBI): domain Eukaryota; kingdom Metazoa; phylum Arthropoda; class Arachnida; order Araneae; family Eresidae; genus Stegodyphus; species Stegodyphus mimosarum. The sequence goes on along the minus strand of KK114174.1, from coordinate 168,277 downwards.
AATAAGGCCAAGATGTCAGCCTTGGAACAATGCAGATCAGAAATCCAACTACCATGGTCTCCCTCCCTCCAAACACATAAAATAATTGACGTTCTCCAAAACCATGGTCTGGACCTATGCAGCCCATAGAAAATAATAATAACATCTTCAAATCATTTTGCTTGACTCAATGAATAAATGAAGGAAATGACACCAATAAATAAATAAATAAAGTGACTGGTGAAGGGCGATCAGGAAATAAAACACATTAATATGAAATACAATGTAAAATAATACACAATCACTATACAGACCAAATGAATACTGACGATACTGTACTAATGACTGTACTTTACTAATAACTACAGAGATCAATGACCTTTACCAAGACAGTATAGACTAATGACTGTACAAAAACTGTAATATGCAATGACATAGAGTTATGCAAAGACTGTCCACTACTATTGTGCAAAGACTGTTCACTACTATTGTGCAAAGAGTGTTCACTACTATTGTGCAAAGACTGTACTTTATTGATGACTACAAAAACTAATAACTTTACCAAGACAATATAGACTAATAACTGTACAAAAGCTGTATTATGTAACGACTATGAATTGTGCAAAGACAGTTTAAAGACTGCAAAATTAGTGCAAAATACTGCAATAGAAATGCACAAAATATAAATATTATACTTCTTATATTATACCTTATTATTACTATATGATATATTATATTTATGTATTATATTTTAAATTTATTTATATCCATTATGTACTATATTCTAAATTTCCATTTATATATTCCCATTTTTATATATATCCATTATGTATGTATCCATATATATATGTTGTGTATCTATTATGCTTGTATTCCGTTATGTATTATCTCTAAATTTGTATTAAACCATTATGTTATATAAATAAAGGTTCGAAAAGGGCGCTCATGTGCCTAATGGGGGACATGGTTCTCTAGAGGGTTAGTACACGGAGGTAATACCATTTTTGCCAATGTTGTTGACATGGTGCCCCCCTGTACTTCATCCTGTCCTGTTCTGTACATACGTAGATACGTAGATATATCCCATATTTCAGTAATGAATAGCTGAAGTTTTGAATAGGGGATATCTAGCTGTACACATCCCTTTCTTATTGCAAGGCTAATGGCAATACTTAGTACTAAACGGCAGTACTAAGTATTGCATGTATATACCCAGTCTTTTATCTGGCTTAAAAATCCTTAGCCGGGCTTTGTTTTTTGCAATCATTGGTCGTAATCACATACTCCTTATTGCAAATTTTAGATGACGAAAATAATAATGTTTCGGCCATGTAAAAGTTTAAAGAAAATTTATTTTGGTCAGATAAAGAAATCTAACTCTTAATGCGGTCTCCCATTTCCTTTACTTATATTTACTAAAATTTTATACTCGATACGAAAGTATAAAATTATAAAAAGTTGGATTAAGTGTGACGGTGGACTTTAAAAATAGCAAAAAATCAACCAAAATACTAAATTTTATTTTTTACTTTCGTAATATTCCATATACGTAACTACGCCGTATGGAAGAAACCGAATTCAAAAATTCTAATTTTTAAAGAAGTAACAAGCATTTAAAATGTATAAACAATGCAAACTTTGCCCTACAAATTTTGGAGAAAATGCAAAAAAAAAGCATTTGAATAGTTATTTACTGATGTTATAATTTATATCTTTGCCCAAAAGACGTGTTTATTTATAAAAAAGGCTGGAAATGTCAGTATTGACAAATATGAATTTAACTTTGGTCATGTAAATGCTATACACGTAGAGCAGAATGAAACAAACTCGTTTTCCTAATTCATTACAAAAAGTTTGATCAACATTGCTTGAATCAAAGCAAAAAGAGAACGTTAGCTGTTTGGAAAAAACAGGAAAAGTAAAAAATGTTGTAAAGCATTGAAAGATAACGTAAATGTAACAAATGTAGCTAAAACGTTGGGTGTGGGTGAATCTTAAAAGTTTCATTGGATACAATGCATGCATAAATTGTTTCTACCTATAACTTCGAATCACATACGAATTTGGGATATGTTTATTTTTGTCACATTTAATATTATGAGATTAAAAATAGTTAAATGATGCGGAAATGTTATCTAGGGTTTACAAATTCATATTTAAAGTTAATTTGCTCTTTCTCATGACCATATATTAAACGTAAGTTTGAAGAAAAACTTTAAATTCGGTTTTCTTAAACTAATGTTTTCGCAGTTCGTATGATTTGAAAATGCTCCATGCGTCACATTTTTAGTGAAAATTGAATGATTTTTGGAAGAAACTATCTTGTTATATGTTACAGTAGATCTGTGTATGCATCTTAGGATATGAGATTATTAAGAAGTTTAAACTTGTGATACTATTTAACAAAAGGTGACATTTTTCCGAAAACTCGGTATAAATTCACAAAAATCCTTTTTAAAAAATTCTGATCCATCATATTCAATAACGGATACACAGAAACTTTTGTCAAGTCTTTACAGCTAAATTAAAGGAAAAATTAGGAAAAACTATTGAAAATTAAAACGCAAGGAGCATTTTAAATCTTAATTTTAAATACAAATAATTAATTATTTGTATTAAAATTTTTAATTTTAAATAAATCGAAATTTTGAGCATATGTTTTACAAACTGTTGTTATAATACGTATAAAATTTCTTGTTGAAATTACAAAAACTTAAAAAAACTAATTTTTAAAGTCCACTATCTGCATAACGCGTGAAAAAAAATCGTGCGGGATATTTAATTTCAAAATTTTGCAGTTTTTAATTTATTTATAACTTGCCTTGGGGAATCTATTAATTAAGCTGAATAATTTGAGGAAATATGTTTAAATGTAGTGCAGCTATAGATGTGTATAATTTAATAGACCGTACAAGGAAGTCCTATGGCGTCCACATTGCATTTAGTTAAGTTCATATTTAATATAATTACTAACTAAATCTCATTTGCTGCACCTTAGCGAAAACAAAGGGACATATTATCGAAATTAATAACAATTTAAGTCTAAAGATACCAGTTGGGAGATATTCTGTGCTACTTAAAAGTAATCATGCAAATGCATTGCAATAATTCTGTACATGCATTCCATTAAAACTTTTACGCGGTACTTAAATTGAGTTTCACAAGCGAGATGATTCTTTTGCCCGAATGGGAATAAAAATCGATACAGAGACAAGCCATATCAGTGTTGTTCCTGAAACCCACACCACTAGCTTCACTATTTTATAGCCTACTTTATCTTACAAAGATGTGCATTTTATGTCCAATCGTCCAGGGACAAGACTACTCCAGCTTTTTTTAGGATGCTTATCCTAATTTAAGACTGCGATCCGCAACGTCTCAGTGAACAAGTTTCTTCATTTACTTCCGACAGCATGCATTTGTTTTAAACATTGATATTAAGTGCATTTGGGAAAGAATCTCAGCTTCAATAAAAGATCTAAATGTAAGCAGTTTGTAGTTGGAAGCAAGCTAATTTTTATGGCTTATCTAAATGAGAATTGATCGAAAAACATCGCGAAATAACATCGAAAAAGTTGTTTCTTTTCTTTGCATCAGTTTTGGTTTTGCCTTTATTTCATTCTGCATCACAAATTCATGGGATATGAAATATCTGTGAACAAAAGATAAAGCATATTTTGGTCGAAGGAATTAATCTGTAATCATTTGTCGACCAATGCTCGTCTCTCGACTATTCTTAAAGTAACCGAAATCTTTCAAAAGGCCGATTTCAGCTAAAAAAATTTAATTTTCTTTTTTTTTTTTTAAATTTCATTAACCCTTTCGCGGAGGGAAGCTCAAACGCGCGCTTGTCGCTGAGGCCGGGAGTCTCTTTTCCGAGTGTATATCCGGGGCCGGAGAGTTTTTTGCTATTAAGCCTAAATCTATGAAATCCACATGGTATGAGTCATGCTACTCTCATTTTGAGTAGAAGGTCGAATTTACCTGTATCTGAAACCATATGAGCATCTTATGCCAAAAGTTATAGTTTTTACAACGTTCCAGGACACTGGCACAAACGTGTGACGGCCGGGGCTGAAAGAGGAAACGCCTCTGGCATGCCTACGCGTCGGCCGGGAAATGAGTGCGTTTCTTGCTAGCATACATGACAGTCGGCGCGAAAGGATTAAAGGCTACCAAAAACAATTTTTCTTTTCTCGAATTTTTATCAGAAGTGGAATTATGCCAGTTTTACTGAGAGACAGCAAACCGGAAGTTAATGTTTGCCATAACGGAAGTGAAAGTTTAAAGGGCAAATTAAAAATGCAGTTTCCACCGTTTTTTATGTTTCTGTTTGCTAAATAATTTTAAGCATTTCAATTAGTCTGGAGAATCTGACAAAGTATTTTATTATGAATTTTTTCATTTTCGTTTGGCAAAGTGAATAGTTGTGTATATATCTCACGTTATATCAATCTGAGAACTATAACTGCGGTTTTTGATATAATCATTTTTTATGATTTATGTTCACAGCAACCATGATAGCTCTAAAAGTTCGTTATAGAATCACTTGAAATTCTGTATACAGAATCTGTATATTATTATGGATGACAAAGACTAAGAGTTGAAAAATTAACTTCAAAGAATTTAAATTATGTAATTTTCCTTCATTGGTGTATGCATTTTAAAAAAAATTTATGTGTTGACTAACATATTTAGCCATACAATAAATATTTTCCAGTTATTCTACTTCACTCTATGCTTATTAGTATACATAAAATACAGTCAAAAATATACTTTTATCATCGTTATTTTGTTGTCAGTTATGGTTGACGTTTTTGTTAATTTCGATGCAAAATTTTTAGTTGTTGAATAAATTTCACAAAATAATGAACTTTGCACAACTTCTCTAATGATGTGCGAGTACAATACAATAAAAAAATCTCATAAAATCAAAAATATAGCAAAGATTTTGAAAAACGGTTCTTCAAACGAGGTCGGTTAGCTTTTTTACATCTAAAATTATCAAAAACTTTTATGAAGTAGGTTTATTAAATTTATTTGACGTCTGAATATTTATTTTTTTATTAAAGTTGATCAACATTAGATAACGATTTCCGTCTTATTCCCTTTTGATGATTTAAAAACTTATTTCTTAATTTTTTTGCTGCATTTTCTTTTTCTTTTTTTAATCTTTCTATCTTTGGAATACTCTCGACCTAAAGTGAAATGAAGTTAGAGTTCGTGTTTTTTCTTCCAAATTTAAATAGTACACTCAAATTATTTATGCTTCTCCCAAAACGACTGCAATCATGCTATTTTATTATATTATCTACAATGAGGCCAAATTATGTCAAAAAAGAGTACTTCAATGATATTTACAAATTTTGTCAATTTATTTGAATGTAGTTCTTTTGTTTAGCAAATATTATTGAACGAATTGATGGAACCCACAGATCATATTTGTTCCTTTCCAAAAAGAAGAGAGTCACCTTCTTTGAAAACTATTTGAGTATTTATATAGGTTATTGCTATTCTAAAGTTGAGAATGAAATACATGTGGTGTTTATTACTTTACTATTTCCGAGGTTACCATTGTCCACATATTCACACGTTAATCATGCCAGCATTCTGAAATTGCATTCTGAAAATGACTTGAATAAAATATTTATATTCTGTCATACACTTTTATTTCTCGAAATCCCAGGTTTGTAGCACAAGCTAACCTGCCCAGAATGAATTAAAAATCAGTTATTTTACATGCTAACACGCAATATATTCCTTTCGAAGCTGAATGGTGTTAGATAGAAAGGAGCCTAGCGTTCCTAAACTGGTTGCTTCTCAAAAAGTCTCTGAAATTGTTTAAATTCTCATAACAGATCTGTACCAAATTCCTTTTTTTTATTTTGATACTATCCGTTTCGTTTGCCACACTTCTTCATCCTCCTCATTAGCTCATCTTTCAAAGCTTCTTCACACCACTTCTAGGGTTGCCGCTTTTTCTGGTTAGTAGCAGAGTCACAGGAAATATACAAGGTGTATATGAAATGCTTGAACGGACTTAAGAGGGATAATATATGAAAATCCAGAAAATCCGTCTGGCGATAGACAAACTGAGACAAGATAGAAACACTCCAGAAAATTATTTATTGCACAGAGTAGGTACAACACAGCTCGTGATGTCTAGAGAAAAGACAGATTCTGAGGACAGATGAAATCCCTCATTTATGAGACGCCAGTAGAAACGCCAGAAGAAGTGGTAACCAGTATTGTGACTGCTGCCGCAGAAGTCCAGGAAACTCCCGTAATCTTCCAGCGTGTCCACAGTCGTTCCTCCATCGATGTACTCTGTGTGACAATGTTCGCGCACGATACTTTGAACAATTGTTGTAAAATATTTGTTTTCTCTGGACATCATGAGCTGTGTTGTACCTATTCTGTGCAATAAATAATTTTCTGGAGTGTTTCTTTCTTGTCTCTGTTTGTCCATCTCCAGATGCATTTTCTCGATTTTCACCCGTTAAACGTCATTCGCGACTCTATGTTTCCTTGCATTTTTTGTTCCTCTTGATGAGTACTATCATCCCTCTACGTTTGTTGAAACATTTCAGATACACCCTGTATAAGGCAGGGATTCCCATATATTTTGAGTTCGCAGCGCGCTTGGAGTTTTGTTATTTTTTCACGTCGCCCCCGTTGCAATATTTCTAATGTAACGCTAGTTATACACAAAAATGACGAAAATGCAAATAAAAGAAGCTTTTAGTGGCAAATTAGAAAGTCATTGTGACAGGACAGGGCTGTTTGCCACGAGGGATTTCATAGGGTTAGGCTGACTATACGTCAGACAAGTGAGCATTAGTCAACAGCAAAAACAACAAAAATTCCTTTCATTTTGTGAAATGTCAATAAGGTTGTAGAGTCATTAGCTTATTTGGAAGCAGTAGATGTGAAAAATGATCAATGCCCTCGCCGGGAATAAAGCGCGGACCTCTCGGTTACGCGTCGAGCGTGATGGCCATTACACCACGAAGGCACGCGAAGAAGGGGAAAGAAATACCTTATATACTCCCTCTTTTAAAGGGCGACTGGGGTTTTGGGTGACCCAATCAACAAATCCCAGTGGTAGAGAATCATCCTCCACCATTTTTTTAGTTCGAGCGCCAGTTGTGAGTCATTAGGTTATTTGGAAGCCGTAGATGTGAAAAATGAGCAATGCCCTCGCCGGGAATCGAACCAAAGTCCTCTTGGTTACGCGTCGAGCGTGTTGGCCACTACACCACGAAGGCATGAGAGGAAGGGGAAAGAAATACCTTATAAGATCTTGTCGATTTATTTCAATATTTCGTCGAGATCAACTACTTTTTTTAATCACAGACGTGAAAGATTGTACTACCATCTTCACCCGTTCATGCATTCGATACTGACGGTCGCGAACGCAAAAAGATACAAATACTGAGAAGCCAAATACAACAACCTTGCGATAGGAAGTAACAGGTGCAAAAAATGTACGAAAGTAAGCGAATACAAGTCTGACGCAAGAACACAGAATCATGGAAAACCGAAAGAAGATAGTGACAGAAAAAAAATGGCACTCTACAAAACGAAATGGAGAACAAGAATTACTTAAATTAAAAGGAGAAATAAAAAAATTTTAATATATAATTTAATAGGAATTAAATGAATAGTTAGAATATAAATACCGTAAAAAGCTTAAGGCACTATTTAAGAAATAAATGAAAAATACTAATTAAGGCGCAATTAATGAAAAACATGGCCGAATGTTCAACGCAATTTTTGACTCTCAGTGAAGCAGAGGCTGCGGTGCCTCTCAGTGCCCATGGCCTTACTTCACGGTTTAGAAACCATTGCCGGAGTCGTGATGGTTTGGTTTATTTACATGTAGCAAAGCCTCGAGGGCTTTCTTCCCAAGGTGAGGGATGTCTTTGTAGAGGACGTTCTAAAGGAAACTGGCTTTGTATACACGTTACTCATAGGGAAAACTAGGAAAACGCCCATGCAGCCAGCCCGTTTGCCAGAATTAACTGGACCGAAATACCAGTGTTCAGCGATTTTGCCGCTCAGGCATTTAAAGGAATTGCAATGAATTTCACTATAAAAAATATAAATAATATTATTATTTTGCTATCATAATAATACAGAACAATATCATGTAATGAAAATTTTGTTCCCTTCAACACAGTTGCTGTCATACAGAATTCACATCTATATAGCATATAAAAATAAGATGTAGCGCATCAGCTTACAATATTTAGATCACTATTTCTGTAAACAATATAAGTGCTGTAAGGAAACTTAATACAGCCCCATTCATACCATGAATAGCATTAATATTTAAGCTTTAATATGTTATTAAGCATACATAATTTCAAATGTCGCTTTCATTAAAGTCTTCAATAAAGAATTATCTTCTTTTATTAATTAGTTGTAAATGAAGTATTAGTGTAGTGTAGGTTATTAGTATTAGTGTTGGCTGAGTACACTGCGAAAAGAAAAAAAGGGCAGTTCTATATCTTCAATTCCACTGGGCCTATTGATGCAATTCAAACTGCGTTTTTCAAGTCTCGAATGCGTGATTTGGGATATATATTAAATATATATTTATATGTAGCATTATTCTAACATAGGTATTTGACACAAAATCGGACTTTTCCTGAAATAACATGCCAATTTTTTTCCATATTTCGATTCTACGACACAAATTATCCCTAGATATTAAATTTTATAATTTTTGGTGAGAAATTTATGGAGAAATTTAAAAAATTATTTTGGCAATTTATTTTCAGTTTGCACCAAGAATAATTCACCTAGCAAACTTCTTAATTTATAGCAATCTATTTTTCCTTTCCCTTTCTTCATTATCCACGAGTGGGAAAAAAGTCATCATTCGTACTTTCAAATAATTTTAACAAAGTGCGTAAACCACATGTGGCGTTATTATCGCTTATAACAAATTTGACAAATTTGAAAATGAGCCAGTATATAAATTCATGTACATCTTAGAAAAATTTGAATACAAATTTTTAATGTTTTGCAGGTGTGCCTAGAAATACATCTATTTTAAGATGATGGTAACGCTTTTATAATTCAAAATCTTTTTCGAAAAATTTATAAAAAATATTTGAAAATAAAAATTTTAAAACTAAATCCTAGAAAATGGGCTAATCATATTTTGATTAAACCCAAACTTCGAATTCTGGAAGAAGGAATATAATTTTTAAAAAAAAATCATAAAAAAATGGGCGAATATGAAAGAAAGAATCGAATAAGTTTAATACAAAAAGAGATGTTAATAAATACATGTCAAATTCAATTAACATTGAGGAGCTAAAATTTTGAGAACTAATTTTTTAAAACCTACTCGTGCGACCTTTAGAAAACTTGGCAGTTTGGCATAATTTGAGTGGTAGATTCGAAATATGAAAAAAAATGTCACGTCATTTCAGAAAAAATCCGAATTTGTGTCAAAATACGTGTATTAGAAAAATGATATATATAAATCTAATATATAGCTTAAGCCGCGCTTTCAGTACATGAGAAACGTAACTTGAATTTTAACCACATTTTGTATTATTATCGCTTATAACAAATGTGCCAAATTTCAAAATGAGCCAATATGTAAATTCATGTACATCTTAAAAAAATTTGAATAAAAATTTTTAATTTTTTGCCTAGAAATACATATCTATTTTAAGATGATGGTAAAAATTTTATAGTTTAGAATTCAAAATATTTTTTGAAAAATTTATAAAACATCATTTAAAAATAAAAGTTTAAAAATAAATCATAAAAAATGGACGAAATGTATTTGGATTGAACCTAAATTTCGAAATGTAAAAGAACGAATCAGGTAAGTTTAATAAAAAAAAGATATTAATAAATATATGAAATTCAATTAACATTGAGCAGGTAAAATTTCGAGAGCTAATTTTTTAAGAACTACTCGTGTGAATTTTATAAAGCAGGGTAGTTTGGCATAATTTGAGTCGTAGAATCGAAATATGGAGAAAAAGGTGGCATGTTACTTCACAAAAAGTCCGATTTTGCGTAAAATATCTATATTATAACAATGCTATATATAAATCTAATACATATCCGAAGTCGCGCTTTCGAAACATGAAAAACGCAAGTTGAATTTTGTCAATGGGGCCAGTAAAACGGAAGATAAAGAACTGTTGCATTCTTTTCCGCAGTGTACATGCTTTCTTCCTGCAGTAAAAAAAATAATTATTTATTAGTTTCACACACTACGCTTTAACAGGAAAACCAATAACATACTTTACAATTTCAAATCACGCACCTCCAATATAATTAAATACAACCTGAAATCCAATTTCGTAGTCGTAGAACCCACGCATGAATCCTTGAAAATATAAAAAATAATTTTTCATTACCATGCAAATGTAAGTAATGTGATAATAAATTAAGAAATATTTGAATAAAGAAAAAGAAAAAAAAAGCACTACAGTCCTAATAGCTTTAATCGTAAGAACGCGGTGGGAGTTACATTAGAGAGCGGGAAAATAAAATCAAAACAAAAATCTCTTTCCTTTACTTTTTTGAGTAGTCCTTTAGTTGTAAAACAATAAAAAGAAAGATTGTAGCAAACGACGATATAGTTGAGAGAATAAAATGCTTCCTCGTTTATACAGCAGCAATTACCCCAAAACTAACGTTTATGTTAACGTCTGGCGCGCGTATGCCTAATTCGATTAAGTTATATCGCCCATAAACTTTCGCCTCCGTCCCAACAACCACAGCAAAGCTAATGCTTCTCTCGCGCTCAGATTAGAACTATCCGAACCGGCGCACTTCTTATTTATTGCGCCTTCGTTTCCGATTTATTGCGTTATTCATCATCACCAAATCTCGTCGAAAAAACAATCATAATAAAACTTTGGACGGTAATTGCTTTACTGAGCAGATGTATACATTTATCACCTACACGGAGGAAGTGGGTGTATATCTGTTCCTCTAAAGGCAAATGCATAGGAAATTGAGTAAAGTCGTTAAAATATAGCTTGCAGAACTTTAATATAACCTTTCCTCATGAAGACAACGATATATGTATATAAAAATACAAAATAAAATCTTAAAGGTTTCATATTTTAACTGCCACCCAAAAGGATTTGATAAGTTTTTTTTATTACTGCTACTGCTACACTCACTTCTACAAATCCATTTATTTTGTATTTTTAGCTTTATTATTAAGCATTAGTTTCTTTGCACTTAGGCCATATACATTTCAACAGCAAAATTACAAAATTTAAAAAACAGCATATGTTTAGAATTCCTGATACAGGGTTAAGTGTTGGCATAACACTTTTCTATTTTTTTTTTCAGTCTTTCTCACTTCATCACATCAATGCTCATTTTTTTAGTAAGATGGCTTTACAAGACTTTTTTTTCTGTCTTTTTACTATTAACACTGGAACATTACTGGGATGGTAGAGACATTAGGTTATTTCGAAGCAGGAGAGAGGAAAAATAAGCAATGCCCTCGCCGAGACTCGAACCTCGGACCTCTCGAATACGCGCCAAGTATGCTGAGCATTGCACCACAAAGTTATGCTAAGAAGGCGGGAGAAATACCTTATATGCTTAATTTATTTATTAAGTACAGTAGAAGTCCAGAAATCCGCAATGCTTGGGAACAGAGGTTGCGTAGATTTTAGGTATTTGCGGATTCCAGAACAGAAAAGCCAAATCATAATATTCAGACTAAAAGTGCAAAATAAATAAGGCATATTAGATACATTTACTTAAATTATTATGTACAATAATATACAATATTACATTATTTTATTATATGCATTATATTATTATGTATATATATTTTATTCATTTATATTAGTGACTACAGGAATATTTTAAAGCATTAAGGACATACACAAAAGAGACGTGTAAAAAAAGGGATACTAATAAAGCATAAAATATTTCATTTTTTTTATTTGTTTCAAACATTTTTCTGACAGAGGTTTGTTTTAAAACTTTAGGTGCTCCAGAGTTAAGATTTTTTTTTTGGTAAATTCTACAGGGTCACAATCTCTTGCTCTGGGACACAGCTCTGTTGTCTAAATATTTTTTTTAGGTATTTTTCACCATGTTCCAAACCCTCATTAAAAGATATTTTCTCACTCCTTTCACATTCATTATCTGTGTCGGTGTTGATTTCGTTTTCTTGCTGTGGCGAGTTTCAGAGCCAAAGATTTCATCATCCGTTATCTGATATGCCAGTGTTGGCTCATCTGAACACATCATCCATACTAAAAACCTCTTCTGGGGTAAGATTTTTTTTTCTGTCACTAACACAGAATCATTATTATTCGGTAATTATGATATCATTATTGGATAAATATTTTTTCTTCGGTATTTCTTTCTCCATTCTGTGGTTTCTGGAACCTATAAATTTATTGTTTATATTTTGAGAGGCAATGCGGATTTCAGGAGTTGGCGGATTTCAGGTCTGCGGATTTTCGGTGCTTGAATGTATCACGTTTTTTGGTGCTCACACAAAATAAATTCCGATTTTACAGCAAAATCACAAAATATTTAAAAACAGCCTAGCTTTAGAATTTCCGATGAACAGTCTAGCGCGCCCTGGAGATAAAAATGATTTTTTTCGTACAGTGTTGCCAATGCCCGCTATCAAATCGTTGAGTTTGTTAATCAAAAATTCGTTAAAGCAGTACGAAATATGAAATAGGTAATAAAAATCCATATTCCAAATTTGGGCTTTTAGATGCTAATATTCGAGTGGAGGAATAAGTTATTCAAAATTTGATGTCTCTAGGTGCCATTGTTTTTTTCATAGTTCGAGAAACTTAGGTTTCAAGGTGTCCATGTTCGGGTGGAGGAACACCTTATTCAAAATTGGATGGTTTCATGTACCATTGATTTTTCACAATGCTAGAAACCTAACTTGAATGCTAATTTGAAAAGTGATATAACGGATTTAAGTGTTTTGACGCAAAGTGCTGATTCAAGACTTAATATCCCATTGGGGACTAACGTCCCTTTTGGGCTAATAAGATATGTCATGCTTTTCTGATCGTAGCCTGCACAGAAGGGAATATTGTACAGGCATTTTTACTTCCTTGTACAATTACACCACAAAGGTATGCCAAGAAAGTGGGAGAAATACCTTATATGCTTACTTTATTTTCCCGTTCACGCAAAATGAAATTCGGAAGTATTGAAATTGCAGAAACATTTCGGGCTTCGCTTCGCTCTCGTTTCCATATGAACGTTGCTTTTGCATGACGTCTTTACTTACGAACAGAACAGAGGACTTTTTTTTTCCAAAATGATTTTTAAATGGATTCAGAAGAGACATTTTTCGTGATGTCTGTGCGCATATACGCATGATTCTAGCGTAATTCAAAAGTTAGTAGTTATGGAAGGTTCAATTTATATATGGGACTGCTATAACATGTAGTTGTGCGTCTTCATTTTTCCTTGCAATCGGCCGATTTCAGATTCATTTGAAACAGAATTTTATTTTTTTTTTCTGATCAAAGAATTAAAATGTTGTTTTATGTCTCAAATGATTCAAAAGAAAGAAACATATATTTCGAACTCTTATATCAACTGAATTTAAGGCTTCAAAACACTTTTCCTTTGACAAGTTCTGTATGAAGCCTTAGATAAAGGAGTTTAATTTTTTATTTTTTCCTGCCTTTGTTTTGCAATTTGTACCATTTTAGATGAATGTTTCAGTTCTTGCACAGTAGTTCTTGTGGTTTTCTTTGGATTGCTTATGTTTTTTAACTAAGTATGATTCAATAAATTTAAGTGACGTTTGTAACCAATTTCACCGATATAGTAAAACACGTTTATCTTTATATGTATTTTTTGGAAGTAGATTTATATTTAATTTTAGTTCTGGCTTTTTACTTCACTTTTAAATTATATCTATCTATATATTTTTTTTTATATAAGTGTATATATATATATATATATATATATACACTTTTTTCCAAAAAATCGAAGCACCAAGAAGGACTTTTCCAATCGTGACGAAATTCGGTAAGCAAAAACATCTTGATCGAACATGCAAATGATAAAAGATTCAAGACAAATGAACAGGAATAGCCGATCATAGTGCGCATTTCGCAAAGTATAAAACCAGTAACAGAGACGGAAAATTTATCTTTTTTTTTTGGTTGCTGCCATTGTAATTCTATAAAGAAGCAACTAAAGATGCCTTTACGACGATATGGAAGACATTAACAGACAACTAAACGACTTCAGAGGTAGTCGCATTGCAGGGTTGCGTGAAGCTGGGTGTCATACCAAGCAACAGGCCGCCACCTGCAGCATACAGACACTGCTGTGCAAAGATGTTGGTACCAATGGTTGCTACAAGGAAATTGCCGACGAAATGAAGACTTTGAAAGGCCAAGGAGTACGCATTTGGAAGACCAAATGCGAGGAAAGATAAGATGATTGTTTGCCAGACCCAAACCACCCCAACGATATCATTGTCGACTATTCAACTCATTACAACTAGGTCTATACCTCCCGTGTTACCGTCCACCATCTCACGGCGCTTGTCTGAGCCGGAATTACGCTCGCAGAGGCCTTTAAGACGTTTGCCTTTGACACCACAACATTGGCAGAGTCGTCTGGAGAGGTGTCGCAGCTAATCATCATGGCTGCCATTACACTGGCATCGTATAGTGTTCAGTGAAGAATCACGCTTCACTCTCGAAGCAGTTGAACACCGTGTTCGTGCCTGGAGAGGACGGGCCAGCAATCCCAATCAGCCTTTGTTTTACAAAGTCATACAGTCATAACACCTGGTGTGATGGTGTGGGGCGCTATTTTAGTCATCTTTAGTCATCCTCCGTATCATCTTTAGTCATCCTCCATACATCTTTAACAGTTCAACGATATGATGATACCATCCTGCAGCCGGTTGCATTACCTTTCATGGCAAGTCATCCTGGGGCCTTTTTCCGACAAGATATTGCCAGGCGACATACCGCTCGCATATCTATGGACTGTCTCTATGCGGTTGATACTCTTCCTTGGCCAACATGGTCACTAGATCTTTCACCAATTGAGCATGTCTGGGACATGGTAGGCCACCAGATTCGAACACCACAAAATATCGCAGATCTGGAGCGACAACTGATGAATGCCTGGCAAAATGTGTCGCAGGATAACATTAGGAACCTCTACCACTCCTTGCCTCGACGAATTCAAGCATGCATTGCCGCCAGGGTCGGTTCAACCAACTAGCAATTTGAATACTCAATGGGTGACTGTGAATCGTGTATGAGCTATACACATATTCTATTTCATCAAAAACAACCACTTCCTTCATGGTGCTTCGATTTTTTGCG
>KK114174.1:113230-152839 GCA_000611955.2 Stegodyphus mimosarum | reverse complement strand
ATATATATATACTTTTGGCGCTTCCGATTGCAATTAAGAAGAGAGATGCGCAACTAGATGTTACAGAAGTCTCATATACAAAATTTAATGTTCTACGGCAAATCGTTTTTCAGTTGTACTTACGTACGTCGCGAAAAATTCTGTTCTGAATTAATTTTAAATCCATTTTGCCATTCGTTTTGAAAAAAAGTGTTTTTCGATATGTCGGCACGTGCAAACATTACTGAAAAAAGTTGTCAATTGTCGTATTCAGTTTCATCAAAAACAACCACTTGCTTCATGGTACTTCGATTGTTTTGCAAAAGAGTATATATACAGTGTCGCAAAGTGTCGCATACTTTAAGTATTCGCAGAAAAAGCGCTGTAGCCCAGAATTGAATTCGAATATAAAACTCAATATTTTTTCATATCATCTCCATTTGAGTTTGAAAGAAACCAAAGTTTTTAATTTTAAATTCTGTCTTATTTTCTTCTTATAAAATTAAAAATGTGAGTAGCCATAGATAAAACTGCCACAAAATTGACCACACACCCAAATATTTTTATAAAACTTCATAAATAAAATTAACGTCTACCACTTTTTATTTTTTCATTAAATGTTTAAAAATTGTTTGGCTTCATTCTGTTTGCTTGGTTACTTCGTTACATTTTATTTAACGCTTAAGAAATATCTCGTAGTCGAAACAACGAACGGCATTAGAAAATTGATGATCTGTTTTCATAAAGAGGGAAATTCGATTTGGAATATCCCTAAATTAGTAAATTTAACTCATTCTACAATGCATTATGTGATAAAAGGCTTTAAAGAAGAAGATTGGATCAACAATAAAGTAAGAAGATGTTGTCCGGCAAAGAGGACTCGACGTAACTCAATGTGATTAGAGATTTACAGTTAGAAAAATCTGTGAAAAATCTATGTTTGAGTGTTTTAAAGATTCCTACAGAATTTACTGAAAACGTTTCTATTTCAGTTTCACTTAAAACTGTTCGTCGTGTACTCAGATCATGGGGACTAGGCGCTCTGCTCTAAGAAACTTTTTTCTAAACTTCAAGAAACAGTAAGCTTTGGTTTTTCTCCTCAAAGTCAATGGTAAATAAGCCCGAAGCGTATTGGAATTATGTCTTATTTGTAGATGAAAGCAAATTTAGCACTTTTGGTTGGGATGGATGGAAAATGGAGAAAAAAATCAGGAGCTTTAATTCCAAGACTTTGGTTTGAACAGTAAATCAGGGCTTCTGTGAGCGTGGATGTCAGCATCAGGATTAACTGATTTAGTATTTATTGATGGCACAGTGAACTATGCCCTTTATTTAAACATTTTAAAAGATAATTTAAAATTATTCACCCAAAATTTGGGTACTGGAAACAACTTTACTTTTCATCAAGATAACGATCCTAAGCACACGGCCCTCAAGGTTCGCCTTTTGGATGCCTGTATTTGTCCACAAAATCTGAAAACACCAGGTCAGTAACCACATTTAAATCCGATAGAACGCATTTGGTATAGAATTAAGGGTCAGAGTACGAAAACGCAGTATAAAAACTGAAAACGAACTAAAAACAATAATGATGGAAAAATGAAGGAAGATTGATGAAGATATTACCCCCCTTCAAAAAACAAAACTGGTGAAATGCATACACAGACGTTTGAAGTCATAAATGCTACAGTGTGTACTGAAGAATATTTGACAGAAATACTGCACTATTTAATAATATGTGCAGATTTCTTTAAAGCGTACGAAAACTTTTGTGATGTAACTTTTCTATTACTCTTTTATTGCTGATTTTCCAAAAACAAAATTTTAATATGTTCATAAAATAATTAATGTAATTTTGATAAGAGATATTTATAGATATTAATAAAACATTTTCATTCTGAAATCTCAATTTTTATAAATGAATAAAGCAATATATCTCTGAAACTCAAGAGTGCACGAACACTTTTGAAAGACACAGTACATATATATACATATATATATATATATATATATTTCACAATAAATTATAATAAGAAAACTTTCCATATACTATCTCCAAGGAACAGAAATTCAATTTAAAACCATTATTGAAAAAAGTATTTGTTAGAATTTTAATAAGAATTTAAAAATTAAATTTTTTAGTCCTCGTTTGCTTTATAAACAGTAAAAAAAAACCTTAAATCTCAAAAATGCCAAAATCAAAAGAAAACTTATTTAAGTATTGAAAAAACAGTTATTATCATTGATAGCAGATTAATTGACTTATCAAGGGGATAAACCAATCAACTATCAATTAACGACAACTAATTTCAGTGATTCGTAACACAAATTAGCCTCAACAATAATAAAAACATCAATATAATAAGAATTTAGAATAGTCAGCAATTGAGTTCTTTTTTCGTGAGAAATACCACCAGCATTCCACAGGAGAACTCTCAGTCGTTGCAAATCCTTAGAAGGAGGATTGGCATCAAAGTTTGAAGGCATCATAAAAGAAGACTTGTGGAGAGCGGCAGTCGCAGTAGCAGATTTAGCGTTACCCAGGGTGTACCTTGGAGATGGTATATGGAACGTTTTCTTATTATAATTTATTGCGAATTATTGGTTTATTACTTTGCAGCTTTAGCGCAAGTCTTGGGCTTTTTAATTTACTTTTAATTACTTTTATTTTGAATGAATATATATATATATATATATGCCACTCAGTTACCGATTCAATGAGCTCAGTTTTTTATTCTTATGGGTTGGTAAATTGTGCATTTCTTACTTTAAAGGTGGATGAAGTATTTTGTTATGCTCCGAGAAAATGTTGGTAGAATAGTGGATTAAGTCAGTTTGTGCATCAATTTCGGTGTCTTTTTGCCGAGTGGGACCAAAAGTAAAGTTTCGGTTTTGTGCACCGAAAAACCTGTTTTCTTGCACGTTGGACGAATTGCCTTTTTTTGCGTAGAAACTCTAATTAAAAAAAAAATTAACTGTATTTTGTATTTTATGTTTTTTTGTATTTTACAATTTTGAGTGAAAATGCTTTAAGATTTTACTTATTTTTGCCCTGCTTTGGAGTGGGAATTGAACTGATTGAATGAAAAATACTATGAAATAATGAAGTTGGAGGAAATAAGTTTAAAAGAAATGCAGGAGAAATGTGTGTAATTTAATAGGCAATATAATGGTGTCATGTAGCGGTCACATCAAATACTTGAATCATGTAAACAAGACTTACATATTTCATATTAGCTATAAATTAACAAATACCAATTGATAATTGTAGTTTTAGAGCACAGTCTGAACTTTTACGCATGTGTTCTAATTTGCGTATTGAAAAATTTCCAATTTTTTCCCTGAATCTGCAATACATAATTTGTAAATTGTTCGCTTTCTAAGAAATTCGAAAAAAATAAATTTTCGATTTATTTCTAAGAAATTAAAATTAAGTACAATATTTAGAAATTAAAATTATAAGTAATTTAAATTTCTTACAAATAAATCCTTGCACATGTTTTATTAAATATACGTGTTTCAACTACAGGCCCATGTAATTTAGATAATTGAAATTTTAAAACAATGATTAAAATTCAGACAAATATTCATCCTTTTCAAGTACCAAATATTCCTTAGAAACATATGTTACAAGAGCGGCATGCAAAAGACTTAAACAAGCTCTTATGCAACAATGATTTGAAAACATATATTCATAAGATGGAAAGCAAGAAACAAAGAAGTACTCCACTCTAATGAACTCATCGATGGTGGGATGTTCGGAACAATGGTGAAAATCGAAGAAATGCAAGGCAGCAGGAAAATCCACATGAACGGTAAATCTCAGAAAAGACGAACAACATAAAAAGAATCAAAAGCCAAGATCATGTACGATGCAATATTTCACTGCTAAATCTCAGAGGGTCTGAAACAATACGATCTCCGAAAAGACCAGGGGAAAGCAAATAGCACCTGAAGAGTAAATCTTAGAAGATCGCAACGAGGAAATTTCAACGTACTAAACGAAAATACATTAGACTTTAGAAAGTGATATGCATGAATATAAACATTAGATGAGCATCTCAAGATGCTTCGCAAGGAACTCTTGCCCCTTAGACATATTTCTTGTCTAAATATCATCTTAGATTACACTATCCACATTTTATGAAGCCATCTTTGCTTAAAACATTCTGTGAAACCTTTTACATATATTTTTTAACTTTTTTGCTAGTATCATTTTAAACTGAGAGAAATATACAAACCCTTAGAGTCACATCACTGTTAGAATTCCAATTAGGCCAAAAGAAATTCATACTGATTAGTTTACAATGCATGTCTGCCAAATGTGCAGTTTCAAATTGTTTGCGGAAAAAAAATACGAATTTATTCTAAAATGATTCTTAGAATGTTGTAGATAGGTAAATGCAACTATGAAAATTAATTAAATACAATAAACTATAAAAATAATTAGAATTATAAATATATTTAAATAATTTTTCAAAATTTCAAATTACTGCTTTCAAAGTTCTAAGTGATAGATTATTGAAAAGAAAATGCAAAGTATTAACCGAATAGATGCAGATGGAACATCACTGCATGCATTTATTCATTAATTAGTTTATTGCGTTTAAAGCTTATTTATTAATTTCCCTTAGCAATATGTTGCACTTTCATAAGAGTTCACGTAAGCACATATATGTAAAATATAAAATATGAAAGACAATCACTAACAAAATTACTTTCTTAATTGGCAATAGGTCTTTTAATTCATAATTTTGATTTAAATAAAACCCCCTTCAAAGGTTCTGTTCTGCTTCATTTGTCTGCAGCCATCCGCAGTGCGAACACTCTGTAAATATTGCAGCTTCTATATAGGTGTGGCTTTTTGCTGCTTGCGCATGCCCGGTAAATCATGTCTCTTCACTCAGCTTAACCTGTATTATTTAAAATGTAGGCATTGGAAACAAATGTGGGGGCTTTTACAGTACCCCCTGTATTGCAGCAATCAGTATATGCCAAAAAATTAAAGATGTGGATTGAAAATATGCATCAGGTTTGTCCAGGGATAAATTAAGTGTTAAATCGGCACGTTTGCCTGCAAATCCATCATTTCATCGACGCAGCAGTTCCATGTTAGGTGCTCTCTCTATCCCTACCACGACCAGTGAGCGACTAATTTAATCTTCCGCCAAAAGTACACCATCACATATATAATATGCTTTTCTCGTCAATATTTATTGACTAATCACTGCCAAAGCAAAGTCCAAACTTGCGGCTATATTTCAGTCACTGAATTCAGTAAAGTCATCTTTTTGAAAGATGTTTCATGTTATACATGGAGCTGTGCAAAGAATGTACTTTTCGGGCGATAATGAGTAAAGCATTTCAAATAATCGAATTTTTAATCATCGGTTTCATGTCCAAAGAAGAAATAAAATTACCTGCCGCACTAATACGAATCGTCGGAACCTCACAACTGGTTTAATATGATAAGCAGCGCGTAGTACAGTTGGAATGCAATAACAAATCATACAAATAATAATCAATATATAGCAGCTACATATAAACGAACTGAAATAAAAAAATGCCAGTGAGTATTACAGAAATCTGCCATTTGCGTATCAAACACAAATAACCTTGAGCTACAATTTGTTTATATACACATATATAAGTAATTAGTAAGTAAATCACTAACTAAAGTAAAACGCAAAAGTTTTTCTTCTTTTTTTTAATGACCGGGCGCTTTATTTAATAGATATTAACTTGCGCCATTACATTAGGGCCGGAAGTAGTGGCCACTTTATTATGGAAGTCCTAACAAGTGGCCGCCGTTGTCTCCTATGAAGGGACAGACAATAATAGCCGGGATTCGAACACGGGCTCATTAATACGGCAGTCAGGCTCACTAACCACTCTACCGGCTGGGCGAGGTAGGGGAAGGCCAAAAGTGGAATCGATTCCGTTTTCTTTTTAACATTAAAGAAGCGAGTTTGATAAAGCTGTGAAAATATTTGTTTTAATTAGTATATTAAAAACTGGATGAAGACATGAAATACCTAAAAATTTCAAAAGTTAAGACACAACTCTATGAATACCACACAACATTAAAAAATTAGTTGCAACCTCGATGTAAATTGACAGCTGAAAACATATACAAGTTAAATAAAAATTACATGAATCTTTTTTTTATTATTTCCAATGTCGGAATTTGCCTTTATAGGCGTTGGCCACTACTAAGGCCAAAAGCCTACTGTTATAATCACTACTAAGTCTGTTAGCGGTGGTCTCTTTATTATGCAGGCATGTAATAGGTGGATCAAAATTATAGCAAAATTATAAATCAAAATTATAACCTAAATTAGCAACAGCAGCGTAATTCGTCATTTCAGTTTGGGTAAATTGGGTATTTTCTCTCTCTATTCTAAAAGTAGTTATAACTTTTTCTGGGCTGCGCCATTTCTAGATTAATCCTATCATATGAGTTTTATATAACAATGATGATGTAGCTAATTTGGAACTTCCACAACCGAAGCCTTTGTTATAATAAGCTGTCGTACTAGATACCCACTTACTTATATTCTTGCTAAGATGCTACTTCTTCCTGTCACAACAATATCAAAAACGTAAAATATACTTAAATAGGCACGAACAGAGTGCCAATTTGTTTGTGGCCACAAAATGTTTATTGAAGTAAGAATGAATATTTAATCTGCCTCGGCTGCGAAATTTTCTGTTCAGTGATCCTCAATGCCAACTTTGTTCTTCAGCACTCATCAACGCCAACTTTCCTCTTCAATCTACGCCATCAACTTATCCTACAGTATTACATCTACGTCGACAATCAATTATCTCAAGTTCGGATGTACCAATGGAGATTCATCTACGGAATGATTTCTATGAAATTAGAGATTAATTCCTATGGAATTACTATTTTTTTTTCAAATGGCGGGCTCTTGCCTGTAACAACATTGGCCACTGCTAAGGCCAGAAGTGGTGACCACTTTATAGTGAAGGCACCTAACGGACGGCCACTGTTATCTACTATGAAGGGACATACAATTTGTGTCCATGCCATCTCCAGAACTCGAACCTGGGTGCTTCTTATCGCAGTCGGCTCTCCTATATACCGTCTGGGCGGCATCTATGGAATTATAAAGTGGGTTAATGACAAGGATTGAAATTTACTACAATTATTAATTTTATTTTATTCTGCATCCATATGAAACATCGCTCTTGATCTAAACAATATCCAGTAGGAAAAAAAACAGCTCTTCGAAAATTAATCCGCTATAGTATTTATATTAAAATTGATTTACTGGGGGTTTTCAAGGAATGTTCCAATCATTCAAGTACGCATTCCCAGTACTTCGTTAACCTGGGTTTGTAAAGATATTCGGTATTTTTTGAAATAGGACACATGAAAAATGTGCGATGCTCTCGCCGGGACTCTCGAGCACACGTCGAGTGTGCTGACCACGAAGGCATGCGAAGAAGGTGGGAGAAATACCTTATATACTCTCCTTTTTAAAGGGCGACTGGAGATTAGGGGACCCAATTGCCACATCATGGTGGTGGAGGATCATCATCCACCACCTTTGTTTTTAGTTCGGACGCCACTGTAAAGACATCAGGACTTTTCTGATGCTGGAGAAGTAAAAAATGAGCAATACCTTCGCGGGGATTCGAATCACGGGCCTATCGATTACGGGCCAAGCGTGCTGACCATTGCACTACGAAGGCATAAGAAGCAGGCGAGAGAAATACCATTTATAAGTTTAAAGGATGTGTTCAAGTTCGTGCTGGATAAATTTATTTTCAATTCTTCTCTTCGTTAGTAATGTTATGTTCGTGAATAGAAAAACTCAAAATTCTGACCTCCAACAGAAGTTATCGGTAACAGAAGTTAATTATTTCCTTTCATCCGTAATGTGTTAATTTAAAGTCGTTTCAGCGAAATAAAATTCAAAGAGTGCTTTGAATTTAAAAAATGTAGCACTATTTTAGGAAAATGATTAAAATTTATGGTATCAAAAGATTTAATTATTCATAATTATGTTTAATTATTTAAATTAAATACCGAATTTGAAGACTTGTAATTATTTTATTTGGGAAAGCTTATTAAAATTATGTTTTTGAATTATTGTTTAGAAAGCTGTTGAATTATTTTTAGAATCAGCTAAATGTAAAAGATGAATGAAGTAAATCTGTGTACTAGTACAGTAAATAGATGCAAAGTATTGTTTTTATAGAAAAAATTTAACATTTTCAAATATTTAAATATTGTTGTAATGAATATAGAAATAATAATTGTTATTCGGATCTCGCGTTATCGAAATGGAATGCAGTTCCTATACTATTTATATGCTCTAGAATTATCTGGGAGATAGATTCGTCGAAACTGCTCATTTGATGACAGCACACGTTTGAACTAATTGGTCGGCTCCTTGGTAGGAGCTTAGAAACATAACCATATACAAGTTAGATCACTGACGAAAAGTGTTGCCACGCGTATCATACGCACCTAATAATGAATGTACCCTGTAAGGATTTATTTTTTCTAACTAATTATTTTTAGTTTTCCTTTCTTTCCCTCCTGATTTCAGTTTCCTGCTCGACTGTAAATTTGTTATGGCGTAGATGCAATTTCAAAATATGTTTCAGAAGCAGTATTTAAACTGTGTTTTAAGAGTTCGAAAAGAGTAGTAGTGGACTTAGTTCCGAGTACATGCTGTGCGTTTGAAATTAGCTCTCTAGCCACTGTTAGACTACTTACAGATTTATAGTGATATTCCTATGTTCGGCCTTACTGTGTGCAGCAGACTTAGCGTTAGTTGAGCTAAAGGAATCAGTCGTTAGTTGTCTTAATATATTAGTGATTGGTTACATTCTTATTTTCTGTTCAATTTTACGTTAGCCAGAAGTGGTGGTGATTTGTGAGCATGAAGTGCGTGCCTCTGTTTCAATTTAGTTTAAATAAAAAGGTTATTTAAAACCTTTCTTCTGCAGTATTTATTCTTAAAGACATAGAGAGAATTCGTTACTTCGTCTTCGACACGGAATCTAAGTTTTATGCTACCTAAGAAAATCCAAAGACTCTATAACCATCAGAATTCAGATGTGGCTGTAAATCAGCACCTTGTTCCCGTTTTTGCCCATAATGGTAGGTTCTTTTGTGAATGAGGCATTTATGAATCGCATTAAAAGTAAGTAAAAAGTTATGAAACAAAAGAGCAATGTATATTATTGCCCGATTATTGTCCATCATGCAAATAATGTGCCTTTGAAGAACATAGGAAACATACATCCTGACTTTTCAGACAACCTAATATAAGCGATTCGCTTAGGTAGCTAATAATTGTAATGAAAGATGAAAAGTGGGTACTTCCAATACAGAATATAATTTTAAGCTTTTAAGTAATGTGCACCAAATTTTGGCCTATGCCTTAACCTCATAATTTAAAGATATTTTTAAATATATGTTGAGATGATAAGAGAATAATCAGTACTTACGTATTATTCCGTCGACACTGGCGGAAATTTTTGAAATGTTACCAGTCGCCAATCTTTACGGTGGAATTCTGAAGGACACGGTCATCCATAATAGGTGCTTAATCGCGTTAGTTGGGTGGTTTATAGGATAATACGTAAGTTTTGCATAACCGGATGCCAACCTAAAGATAAATGCTGACATCTGCTGGCTGCCGTTAGATAAACAGAGAGACGAACAGATATTTAAATGTCAGCACTCATCACAAAGGCATTATTTTTATATTTTTATCATGGTAATACCGGACCTTATACTATAATAATCAAAATCATAATTTTTCTTGTGATATTATTTGATGTACCTTCATGAGATGGTCATAAAAGTAACGCCCTGTACTTGATTCATTATTTTTTGGTAATAGAGCAAGCAAAAAATGAATTGGTATGTCCTCTTTCAATGCACAAATCTCACAACTTTATTCCGACTACTTATCTCTGAAACCAAGAGGTCATGCTTAATATTTACACACTTTTGTGCAATATTGTTTCTTTGTAATATTCCAGTATTTCTCATACTTAAACAATTTCAGTCTTTGGGAAATTTTTCAAGTCTATCCTCATTTCAATATTTTACTTTTACTACTTTTTTTACAGTACTTTACTTGTAAACGTCATTTTTTTTAAAAGACGAATAAAAATTTTAAAAGACACAGAGAAGTACCTCAAGCAATTCTTTAATACTGGCATAAACTTTGGTGACATAAAATTACCTCGCGACTGAAATAGCCATGGAAAGAAACGGATATTTTTTGCCTGTATATTTTTCGTGTGATTAAAGCAAATCTGATGCATTAAATTTTGATAGTAATGTAATTATAGCATCACATTACTAGCGATATTGTTACTGGCACTGGGAAATATGGTAATGTTTTTCTTAATGACTTCTAAATCTTACGTTGCAATACTAACCAACAATACTTCAAAGTTTCAACAAAACTAAGGAAACAACTATGTCAGAAATTGAAACTGATAAACGGAATCATAATGGGAAATTATATTGAAAGTAATGTTTTTTCAGTGTGAATGAAAACAAACCTTTTTGAAAGCTTTTATTTAAATAGAAGATATATTTTTGAGCTGCTTATTACAAAATTTAGTATCAGGACACAAGGAGGTTAACTAAAATTAATTTTTCTCAAAATTTTTTTTTGGGGGGGCACTAGCCATTTGTAGGCTTTCGCCACTACTAAAGACAGAAGTGGTCGTCATTTTATTACGAAGGCATCTAAGAGGAGGCCACCGTTACCTCCTGTGAGGGAACTCCAGATTTACATCCGTGCTTTATCCGGGGTTCGACCCCGGGCCCTTCGGTGTTGCAGTCGTCTTCCCTAAAAATTAAATCGTCTGGAGGGCGTTTTGATAACAATCTGCAGTACTTACGTCTTAGCGTAAGTAATCTTGGCTTAGTCTGCAGAGCCATTAAAATTATTTTGAAGCAGGAGATGTGAAAATGAGCAATGCCCTCGTCAGGACTCGAAACTCGGACCTCTCGAATACCCGCCGAGTGTGCTGATCATTACACCACGAAAGCATGCTAAGAAGGCGGGAGAAATATCTTATAAGTTTAGTGAGTTTTAATGAAGAGAAAGGTGAGTAGCTGAATTTTAAGTTTGTAACTTACAATGGATTTGGTTCACTAAAGAATTGTACATGCTTGTCAGAGTTTGGCGACTTCTGAAAATTTGGCGATTTCTGTTAAAGTTGTTGCGGTATTACGTAAGTACCAGATCTGCACTTAGAATGCAACTCAAAATTTTAGAATACTCTAAAATAACTCGAAATTTATCAGATTCAAACTCAAAACAATAGTTTTGACAACATGGAATTATCAGAGGTTAATATGGATTTGTTTATGCCTTGCTTAAAAGGCATGCGTAAATTTACGAGCCAATATTTGCATTTTTCGCTTTCATTTTATTTTTTAACTCATGAGCAGAATGCGTCATTCATTTCTAAGATAACGTGAACAAAAATCCGATAACTAATATTCATAATATTTTGTGATAATAATAACACGCTTTCAAGAAAGGTTTTCATAAAAATGAAAATTCAAATAGCAGTTGAGAAACCACTTCAATGATGAAAATAAAGAAAAATCGATGAAAACTATCGATGAAGAGCTTTCCCTGGGGAAGGAGAATTCTTACTTTTTCTATGATTATGTTGTTGATTTTGATGGCGAAAATGACTTCCTCGTTTGAATAAGTGCCGATTCATCTTTAGTGCTTAGGGAAGCATAAGGCAATGTTGGAAAACTATTCTGGTGATTTATCACTTATGACTGATTTCAGAAAGTAATTCCAGAAAATCTCTTCTAGCATGAAATATTTTGCAGCGAGGCATATCCAATTAAGCGTGCATAATTAATAGGCGTTTCACTTCTTGCTGAGATTTTGCTATTGTTCAAGTTGCCAATTGCTATTTTTTTTTAAATTTTGCTTGCTGCTACGGTAACATTATATTTTCTACTTGAATTACTTTCTGGATTGAAGTGATTATGTGTCAATGCATTGTCTGCTTTCCATAATGTATGTTATCACGAAATATTTCACTTTTTACTGTTTTCTAAGGAAACAAAAGAGAAGAAAATGCTTTTTCGAAGTTAATCATTTCTTTTGTAAGAATTACTTTTAGAGATATTTCATAAATGAAAGCCTCGGTGTTAATTTTCTGAGCAGAATGCGTTGTGTTTCTGAATTACATTAGTGAAAAGTGGTGGGCGGAGCTGAATATCGAATGCTCATTTATGAATTCACCGAAGTTCGTAATGTGTATTTCGGTATCTCAGTATTTCACTGGAACTTAAGCTAATGATCGAAATGCTTTCTTTCTCATGAAAAAGTACTGATGAGCAAAAAAGGATAACATATTAGATTTAATTTCAGAATACAAATAGTAGAACACTGCATATCCGACAGAAAAAAATTGTAAGGTTTTAGTTTAAACTAACAAAGTTTTATTTTAATTTGCCTTTTCTATCTGTTCTCATTTCGACTTCCCGTTAGAATAAGCGCGCGTTTCACCTTTATGCTAACTTGAAGTGGAGCCAAGTTCTATTTAAACCGTAGGTAGGAACCTCTCAGTGTGAGAGAGCTTTTAGTCTCAGACCACTGTTACTCTGTTCAACGTTCGCCTGACCAGCTAGTATTTAAATTCTAAGCCGTAGCGCTGTTACGCTATTACTTATTGAAGTAATTCTAAGTGCGTTAGTATTAGTTAAATCTTGCTACGCAACATTTCGTTTAGAGGCCAACCTCGCGTTCATAGCTCTGTGAGCAACGACGATTTAATTTCTACTTAATTCTAGTTTAAATAAATTGATTATTCAGTTTAGACCCAAGTGGCGGTCATTATTTTCTGTATCCCTTCCGAGTTGGGAAGTGGCTGTAAATAATTGTGGTTTAATAAAAGAGGATTTTAAATCTTTCTTACGTATAGCTATTCTATCACTTAATCACAATATTCTACCACAGAACATAGCTGCATTCAGCTCCCTGTTCAAGAACAGGATTTAGTTACTTTCACGAAGAAGTTTGCCAAGAATATGCACCGAACACACAGTCCTGACAAAATGAGCTTAAGTTTAAGTCAAATATTAAATTTTATTCCTTGCTTCAATAATAAAAAGGGATTAATTTTAAATCGTAATTAAAAGCATAATAATATGATGGAAATCATTTCATGTTTTGAATACATTTTTTTTTAAATAACGTGCAGTTTCCTTAGCTTCAGAATCACTGATCTAAACAGAAGCTCGTGTAAGCAAAATGTAAATATTTGGTACACTGAATGACTATGCTGTGATCTGCCTATGGCGTATTCAAGTCGTACCCCTATCTATAATTTAAATTACACTATGGGGGAATCACAGATTTATTGCCTACCATATTTCGAGCAAGAGCCATATTTTGTGATTGTCTTTATTTTATTTTCGCATAAATTTCATTTTATGAATGCCTAAAACTGTAACGCATACAAAGTTTTATTATTGATTAAATTAGATTAGATTATAAGACAAATTTTATCTGTCTTTTAAAACAAGAATAATAAGGAAATACTAAATGAGTGATTTTCAAATTTTTTAAATGTGCTGCAGTCTGAAGCAAACGGGAGAAGAAAATGTTTTTCTCGGAAAATTGCATCTTAATTTGTCATCTTAGCGCATTTAATGACGAAGTTTGCCACCTTAGCGCCCTTACCATTTTACGAACTGACAATACTTTTTCCCCCTATTTTAACATTTAAGTAAAATGCTTCTTGTAACATTGTTATTTCATCTAATTTCTGAAACAGAATATTTAAAGCGATTTCTACATTCTCTCACACGCAGTTATATTTCTTTATTTGAAAAAATTTTTAAGGCTTATTGATCGTGTTTCAATAATGACTGGGAATTTCATCATTGATTACATGTAATTGAGACTAAAAAACAAAAATAATAATAATAATAAGCTTTTATTTAAAATGGATATAACAAATAATGCACTAAAAGCAGAAAATAACTTACGATATAGTTTTATGTGAATAAGAGTTTAAATAATTCCATATACAGAATTCGTTTAGTATTTTTCATTGCGAATACTGAAAGCTTGGAGCGCCTAAATAAAGAAACCTCTTAATTTAATTGTGAAATGTATAGGTTAAATGTTACAAATGTATAGGTAAAATGCATAGTGAAATGTATAAGGTTTTATAAATAACCATTTTCCATTAAATTAATTGCATTGCCGAAAGTATAGTTCAAATGTTAAATATCAAATGCATTGTCAAATGTATAAGACATTATCCATAAAAATTTTCTATTAATTTAATTCTATTAATTAATTCCCGAATGATATCAAATGCATTGTCAAATGTATAAGACATTATCTATAAAACTTTTCTATTAATTTAATTCTATTAATTAATTCCCGAATGATGTCAAGTGTATTGTTAAATGTATAAGACATTATCTATTTAAATTTTCTACTAATTTTATTGCAATGCCAAACGTATCGTCTTTTTATATTCATCATAGGTATTAGATTCTTTTATTATTCGCGACATAAAACTGCAGATGAAGTCTGTAAATAAAATCATTTAATCTTTTATTCCCGTTAAATTTTATGATATGTTATATTTTCCTTTTCGTGCATTAATTACAATATCCATCTTAAATAAAACCTTATTCTTATAAAGAACATTTTTAAACTGTATTTCATTTGTTTCTTTCAGGACACAGTTTGCATACAGCACATACAAAACGCTATTTTTTACTTTTTTGCAATGATGATTACTTATTTAAGTAAAATGTACTGCAGTTTTTTTCCGAATATCAGCAACTATTTCCAGCAAGAAGAAATCGCTCTTTTTCAGCCGATCTATGTTTTTTTAAATGTGCCTTGTGAGAAAAGATATAATTCCAAAGAAAAGCCTCCTTTATCTCCATTCACTTCTGAAATAAATTTCTTTATTCATGGAAAAATAAAAAAAAAGGATCAGTCCCGTTTTTCTAAGCAATCAGAAAGCAAATTAAATTCTTTTCGTGAAGTCTTATTTTATTTCGATGTCCTATTGCTTGTTTAGAAAATTACTTTCTATTTATTTATTTACTATTTTTATTGCAGAAGGAAACTGAAAAGAAAATGCCTAATTCAAGATGAATTCCTGTTTACAAATTAATTCATTATTCCAAAGCTTCTTTTTATATACCACTCGCGTATTAAAATTTACCTTGCTCAAGCTTTTGTGCATAATATTAGTTTTTCATTCTGAATTATGTTGAGTTTTGAACCTCAGCAGATACCTCATTTGGAGAAGTTTTGCCACCGCCCGCTTTCAAATCGCGGAGTTTGTTAATAATAAATTTCTAAGTTTTACAATGAAATAAAAATTTCATCCCCAAACATTAAATACATTATTCCCAATTCCAAAAAAATTCGCGGGAAGCTGCTTCGACTATTCCTAATTTCGTACGACTTACTCAGTCAAGAAATTAATTCATAACTAAAAAAAACTAATTTTTGCACTCATTTCTCCGAGTGGCAACAGTCTCGCGTGTTGCAGATAAAAATGTTTTATTTCGAAAAGTGCTGCTATTGTTGGCTTTGAAATCGTAGAGGTTTTTCATCAAAAACTTGTAAATTTTACAAAATCTATATCTATATAAAGAAGTTTGTTTGTTTGTTCACGTTATTGATTTCTGATCAATTATGATAACTGTTTTGTCACATTTAATGGACGGAAATTGAATATAGGTGAAATATTGGTTGTAACTTGAGCTTTTACGACCATTTGATTAGAAAGACAAAAATCATCAAAGGCTGCCTGTCATTGTTGCTGATATAATGAAAAAGAACTGGTTTATTTTTCTATCGAAATTTTGTATTCGAGTTTCCTATCGCATGAGACTGAAAAGTGTATGACTGTGAATCGTACTTTTTGAATTGTTGTCAGAGAAGGATTACAGCGGTATCGTTACCTCTGTTGTTAGATACATTACTTTCAATCAAACTTAACTGGAATCGGGTATTTCCGCTAGTATTATATATACTTCGTTTACATTTTATTTCTATACATTACAAAACACGTTGGTTAGTTTGCTTTGAACTGCCTTACTCAAGACGCAAGGGAATCTCGCCGACGTGGGAAATAGAACAGGCAAATCGACAACTTTGTATTTGGTGTAAATTTTGTAAAATCCCAATCGATTTCGAGGGCAAAATGGGTCCCCCTTCATCAGGAGTTTTGCCCTCGAAATCGATTGGGATTTTACAAAATTTACGCCGAATACAAGGTTGTCGATTTGTCTGTTCTATTTGCCTCATTGTCTCTTTTCTGTGTTATGGTTCTTCGGAGAGAAATCAGGGCCCGAAAAGCATCATAATTTGCACCCCTGGTTTAGAAAAAATTTTGAAGTTTCTCTGTACATTCAAAAGCCAGTGAGTATGCTGGGGGCAGTTCAGCATGAAATTCTTCATATTCAACCGTTATCATCGTCCTTATATTATTTTTTTTATCTGCTTCACCTTGAATTTCAGCTACAATATCCTCGGGGTAAGGTATGTCGGAAGTGATAAAATTGGTGTCAACAGATACATAATTTTCATATTCTTCTCTACTCATTTCCAAATTTTCCGAGACGTCTATTTATTTTTCTTCCACAGTGATTTCCCCCCTTGAGAAATGTCAAATCCAGCTATACGGAAGCAACTGGTAATGCATGTTGATGTAACGTTTTTTCATGCGTCGTTCATTAAACGTATCGCTTCGAGTATGTTTACATTCATTTGTTATGTATGCATTTGAGATTGTTGCTAGTTTTTTTCTTCTGTCGAGAAATATCAAAACCAAGTTCTTACGAAAGTTTGATTTAGATCTCTGATGATCCCTTAGTCTATAGGTTAACACTCGAAAAACTCGGTGGTAAAAATTCAATCTTGATCACCGAAACTAAACGATACTCTTCGGTACATTCAGACAATAGGGAGCCGGCAGTGCCTTTATATATGCTTTCTAGACCGTGGGCTCCGGAATGCTTCGGGGTGCTTGTGCACCGTGGGCTCCGGGGTGCTTGTGCATATTTGCCTGCACAAGTGGTCAGCCTGTCTCAGGACCCCCCGTGTTTAGTTCCCAAACGAACTTGTTACTCATTTTATAGACCCCCTCAAGGGATGAAAAACTGAGTCAACCTTGCCCAGCCCGAAGATCGAACTCCGGACCTGTGGTGTTGCTACGCGATGCGCTAGCCTCTGAATCCTGATCACTATCCAAGACAAAAAAGGCGCTATCACGTGTTCGTAGGATTTATGACTCATCACTAACTTTCGGTAAACTTCAGAATGTTAAAGGGATTTTTCCAAGAAAGGATTAATTGAGCTGGAGAGTTGGAAATCAATACAAATTTCATGAATCACAAAAATATTGCTCGCTATAACCGGGGTTTGCTCGTTAAAAGCGAGTTATACTTTCAAAGACTTAACATTGCATCAATCAAGTATTTTCAGTTTTAGCAATTCCGGGTTCTCATTAAAACAGGGCTCTCTGTAAGCGAATTGTATTATAATTGATATAAGAAAATCTTTAAACCTTGCACTACTTTTTATAACTAGTAAACAAATCCACTAGTACATAATTTAAGTGTCCTAAATTTTACAGAATAATTAAATTTTCACTGCGTATAGCACTAAATAGCAATTTTTTGTTTCTTAGTTAATAGAAAGCAAGAATTTTTTTTTAACGGAGTAGCTCGTATCAAATTAAATACTATATATCTTAAAAAAGATGATTTTGAAATCTTTACAGATTATAAATCTCATTTTCTATCCTAAGCTTTCAAGAAAAGTTTTATGGCAAGGAGCGCAAGTTTACGCCTGTCGTTGGCAAAGGCCTTGAGCACCTCGCAGGTGACCGTGCAATTTAGCTCAAAACTCCATTTCAGTTTTGATGGAGAGCATCACAGGCGACTGGTCCGAGGGTCACCTACCCCTCTTTTCGTACCACCAACCACTCTAGAGGACTTTCGGCTCGCCATGTATTCAAAGTGCCTCCATTCCGCGCGGACACTATACATTTACAAACATCCATGCCTTCTCCGGAATTCGAAACCGGGCCCTTCGGCACGGCATTCAGCGACGCGATACCGATTGGGCGGTAGATAAAATTTAGCCGTATGTATAACTGAATATCTTTATAGAATTGCAGAAGTAGAGAAAATTTCTGTTGCAATTGCTAATATTTATAGCGTTTAGTTTGAAGCGTATAAATATAACCTGCTTATGTTTATCTCTATAGAAAAATTAAAACATTTTATTAATAATATTTTATTGTAATGTTTTCATGATTAATAGAAAAAAATTAATCACGAAATTAGTTGGAATTCATGCTTTAATTTAAATGTATTCAACATCTTCAAAGACTGAAGTATTTCAAAACGCATGCAAGGCAAAGGATAACAAAGCTAGACCTATTAACTTTGAATTATTACTGAACAAATTAATGTGCAAACAAATATTTATTAATAATCTTACTATAAACAAAATAACTTGGTTATAAAACAGTTGGATAATGTAAAATATTCATAATTTTGCGCGTGAATTAACGTAACTTGAAAAAGTTTTATAAATATAGATTGCACTGTTCTCAGTTATTTTATTCTAGTTTATCAAAATGTCCTATATTTCTGCCATTTTTAAAGGAACTTGAAACATCATTTCTGCAGGTACACTAAGAATCAGTCTTAATTAATTAAAAAATACGAAATAACATTTTCTCTCATCCTTAAAAAAAATTATTGATTTTAATGATTATTACCGAAAACATTGTTACACGATGAAAATAATAATGAAAAAATGTTCATTAATTTACACTGATATGCTTGTAACCGTTGTTTGCTGAAAATAAACTCAGACTGAAGAATAAAGTAATTTACTTAATTTTTTTAATCATCTTCAATTCTGCAATATAGTCTTAACTGTTTTATTTGAGTGGTATATTCCCCCGTGTGTGTTTTTGAGTATTCTTAAAATTTATTTAAATTTTACTCGAATAAATAATTTGCAAATAGCTTTATTAGAGTTAAAATGACAACTTTTTACGTCTGAGTTTACATCAAAAACAAAGCATATTTTTTTTAGGTTTATTTCCAAGGAAAAACCGTTATTTAAAAATATTTTGAGATTAAAGTTTTTGCCAATGTTTCTATAATCGCATATTTAAGGGTATTTTTTATGAGTGCAAACACTAAAAAGTTCACAAATTTCGCATATTTTTAAGCTTTTCTTTCGTAATTTATTTAACGTATTTTCTAGAATGGTAAAAATTTTTAAATTTCCGATAAGAATAAATAAGAGAAGAGATTTTAGTACCTAAAATTATAATTACGAAAATAAAATTTAAAAAAAAGTACATTTCAAAACAGCAGCGAAATTTAACGTATTTATATGAATGAAAAAATCTAAAAGCTTTCACATTTTATATTAGTCCCAAAGAGGCGTTTTTTTCACGAGGGATTCAAAACGGGATTTGAAGGTCAGGTTAGGTTATTCAATTATGGCAAATCACAGAAGGGCTATCTGCCTAAGGGGAGGGATGCCTTCGTGGAGGACTTTCTAAGGGAACTGGCTCGTATACACGTTACACATGAGGAAAACCACGAAAACGCTCATACAGCCAGCCCGTTCGCTGGACTCGAACCTCGGACCGAACCACCAGTGTTCAGCGTCTCTACCGCTTAGCCGCTGGTGGGCCACAAACGGGATTTGAAAAGCGATACAGATATTTAATGTCATTCGACGCAAAATACGGTTAAACATTGCAACGTCTTTGCGTGGCTACACTACCAACATAATACAAGTAAGAAATGTAAAGAAACATCGCACATAAAATATCTGTGCGTAAAGGGGCACACAATATTAACGTTAATCGATCGCTTAGAAATCATTGAGTTTGTTAATCAAACATTTGTTAAAGTTTTATAAAATATGAATAAATAGGAAGCAAATTCCAAGTTTGGGCTTCCAGATGCCCATATTTGAGTGGAGGACTACGTTATGAAAAATTAGATATATCTGGGTACTGTTGTTTTTTATAATGCGATAATCATACATATATTCATGTAGATTCTTCATTATTTAATTTTTTTAAATATAATGCAGGGCTCTAATATTTGGTTTCAGCAATTTGAAAAGTGATTCAGACTTTTATAGTGAACCAAAGCAAAATGCTAAAACGAAATTAATAGCCCTTCTGGGCTAACGCCCATTTGGACTAATACTATTTTATTATGAAGTAATCATTAATATATTTTGTCGTCTAATGAATGATATATATATATATATAATTATTCAATCGTAATTAACCAATCTGTTTTCGAATTGAAAATTATAGTAAAAATTCAATCAAAGGCCAAGCTAACACCTTACATAAATGCATGATTTTAGCGTAAAATTCTGCAATTCAGGTTTAAATTTCAGAATATCTGAGGTGACGAACTACTGACCGTTTGCATGTGGAGCAAATAATTATGATGTGACGAAAATGTTGAATATTTCAAGATAGACATTCTCTGAACTCTTAAGACCAGTTAATGGCTCTGAAACTACTCATAGGAAATCAGAATGCCATGGTTTAAGAAAAAAAATACTTTCTCGAAATTGATTTATATTCATAAATCTGTTTCGCAACAAGAACCCTATTACAATTCATGAGATTTACAGTTTGCAGCCAGTATTAAACTTTTGTATCGTTGTAGATTGCATCACAGAGTGATTATTAAAGCAGCTCTTTTAATAAGAAAATTCTATCGGTTTATGCCTTCTTAACATTGCAAAAGAATTTCAGTTTCAATTGGTGTAGTCAGAGCTTAAACTGCGCCGGAGCCCCACTCTTGTGTTTCTTAGTTTTTGAAATAAATCATAATTCTAGCTGTAGCTCAGCGGAACCCTAAATAAGAAGGCTCCGGCACTTTTATATAACTGAACAATAATTTTAGTAGAATTTGGTCTCGAAAATTTTATTTTTAGCAATAAAATTATATTAAAAATCACTTATTAAATTTTAATTTATCTCTTTACGTTTTACTTAATTTTAATTATTTAATTACATTAATCGTTAATTATTTAATTATTTTATCAAATGATAATTAATCACTTATAACTATATAATTAATTAATATGAATGATAATTATTAATCAATTATTATTTAATCAATATGCTAATTAAATAATAATTAATAAATAATTATCATTAATATTAATAAATATGATAATAATTAACTATTTAAGTTTAAAATTATTACTGATTTTAATAGTCATTTTATTAATTTATTAATTTACTCTTTTCCTCTTTGTTGACGGTCTTCCATAGGGCTATGGCACTTCTAATTTCAGAAATTAAGTTGTGGATGTAGTAAATACATATTAAAGCTGAAATCTACGGTCATAGGTCTGTATTCTCCTCAATGAGTCTGACTCACATCATAATTATTAATTGTTCAGTTAATTGTTCTGTGCAAACGTTCAGTATTCATCATAACTTAATTATTCGTTAATTGTTCAGTTTGAACGTTCAGTTAGATAAAGTTAGAAGTTAATTCAAAGATACTTTGAATAGCATCTAACTGAAAAGAAGTTGCAGAGGGAGGGAATTTGAAAGGACTGCATATTTTGGTACTTTTTGTTTGAAATCAATGAATTTGTTATTAATAAATTCGCCGATTTGAGAATTAGCAATTGCAACACTCTTCGAAATACAACATTTTTTTATCTCGAACTCGTGAGACTTTTGTCATTCGACAAAATGTAAAATGTTATGTAACGTTATGGGTATGGGGTATGTGATAATATTATGGATTTTGATTATTTCATTTTTATTCAAGAAATGGTACTTACGTATTATCTCAACCACCTTAGTAGAAGTCGCCAGAATTTCAGAATGCGCCAAAGAGTGGAAACTACGCGTGTAAACATTCTCCGGACAACGATAGTCGTAACAATCCTTCACTTCAAGTAACGTCCCTATTTTGTTCTATTCTAAGCCGAACGGTTTTCAGATACAAATCGTGATATTTTTTGCCTTCGCGTTAGTTTTAAAATATTGTTTGTAGAATTTGCCAACAACTGAAGAAACCACGTTAAATGTTGCGTGGGATGTAGTATTTTGTAGCTTATTGTTAAAGAGAGCAATGATGAGGGGAGGTTTTTAGATAGCCGGTGCGCATTGCCGAGATTGTGAAGATATTTTTATGGTTTTTTAAGAGAAAAAAGATCGCTGCGTACATGAGGAGAAGAGCAATCCTAAAAAATGAAAGAAGGGTATCGCGAAAAATCTGTTTTACTATTTAATTGCATCACATATAATTTATTTAAGAATTTAAATTTGTATTTCATAAGTTTTTTAAACTTTTCCCATCTGATATTTTGTTGATTTACAATAAATATCGATAGTTTGGAAATGATTTTAAAAAAAGTTCAGAAAGTCGCCAAATTGTACCTGGTAAGTAATTTTTTGCCTTTTTATCTGTCAACCGCCAGATTATGACAAAATGGTTGCATTAATACCTAAGTACTTCTTTTTCCGCCAATAAAGACTATATGATGATTACTGATGTGCAGATGTGATGAATGGAGGAGGGAACTGAAATTTCGGTCAAATAATGTACTTCCTTTATTACCTAAGAGAAAATATGTATCTACACAAAGAGTCCGGGACGAAATGAAGATTACAGTAGAAGATTTCTTCGAAATTCAGTCGAATATAAATTGCTTCCTGTAGCATTACACTTGTAGCATTGTACACTTGTAGAGACATTAGGATTTTTTGGAAGCAGGAACGATGAAAAATATGCATCGCCTTCGCCGGGAATCGAACCACGGACCTCTGAAATACCGGCTCAGTGTGCTGACCATTACACCACGAAGGCACGCTAAGAATGTGGGAGATATACCTTATATACTCCCCTTTTTAAAGGGCGACTAGGGTTTTAGGGGACCTAGTCGCCAAATCCTGGGTGTGGAGAGTCATCATCCACATCCCTTTTAGTTCGGGCGCCAGTGTAGAGACATTAGGTTATTTAGTAGCAGGAGACATGAAAAATATGCAATTCGTTCGCCGGGAATCGAACCACGGACCTCTGAAATACCGGCTCAGTGTGCTGACCACACCACGAAGGCACGCTAAGAATGTGAGAGATATACCTTATACACTTAGTAAACCTACTTCATTTGTGAAAAATGAAGATACTGAAGACATACTGCGCAATGTAACCCTTGATTTACTTGAGAAATTTTGGAATATCATTGGAAAAGAAGCCTCAAAATGAATTCCTTTTCTAGAAATTACATTATCTTGAAGACTATATTGAATGAATGGAGCTTAATTTCCCAAACTAATAACTTACCATCCTACTGAAATCAGGAAATTCTAGTAGCGTACGTGCAAGAAATAGGAAGGATCATGTCCTTTATTAGTATTAAATGTCCGCAATTCTGTTCATGGTATTCAATATATTCTAAAATTCCGTTATCTTAAAACAATTTCAATTATTTTTCCTTCAATATATAGTTATACGACATATGAATTCTCAGTCGAGTTCTCAGCTGAAGTTATGGGTTATGATGCTATGATTTTTTTCAAATAAACAACTGCATTTTATTGAACACTTTTGGAGAAATCAATGTTTGTTTGTATGTAAAAATCGCTTTGGAGTATTTTATATAACTGCTTGGATCATGCCGTTATTTTTAGCAGTCTGCTTGCGTACTCTTTTTTATTTATGAAGTCAATTTCTTGGGTATGATCAATATGCATATGATTCTGTGAACATCTGATGGATGCGAATGTCATGGAATGATCAGTACCAGCACAATTTATGTGATTTCATCTCATGGCACTATTTACTCGCACAATCAACTTAATTCAAGCTCTGTATTCAATATCTACCCAAAACTGATAACTTTGGATGTCTCCTTTAGAAAGATAAAAGGAAATTGTCTTCTTCAGGAAGAATGTTGAAAATACATCCGTCTAGAAAAATGCGCTAATAAATTGATATTATTTACCTTTTCTATACATTTATAACTGCGTTTGAAATAACAATAAAATATTCTTTTCTTGATTTAAATTTTAATATTGCGTTCCAGAAAACACATTTTGTAAATCTGCATGTAATGTTGATTATATAAAGTATTTTTAATTAGGATAATTCCGCGAAGAAACATAAATTTAAAGTGTTGTGTGACTAGTAATCTCTCAAGAACCTACTTCACATTTTCCTTTTCTTACAGATAGTCAGTCACGAGCTTCTCATAAAGGTGACACCCTGAGCATGAGCGTCTTGGGTAAGAAGGGACACGGAGAAACAGCATACGAAGTACCCAAGGACTCCCTCTACTTCCCCTCACCCTATGCAACTACCCGAGTTCCCGGGTATGTCGTGGAGGAAGGCAGCGAATGTGACAGCCTCAGGTCGAGTACCAGAACTCCTAGCGATCCTCAGGGAAGCCATACTTACGATGTACCTTTTCCAGTTAGACGGGTTAGTGCATGCAGAATCCTTGCATGGTGTAAAAGGGTTTCTTCTGGGTTCAGACACTATAAGGCAGAAATTCTTGGCTACGTTTGGAAAAAAAATTAATTGTCTCAGGCTTGTAGGATTGAAATTAATTAAATATGTATTAGGTTAATTAATTCAGGAGAATAATTTGAAATATTGGTACATCATATAAATTTTGTTCAAAAAAATTATTTAGTGTGTTCTCAGAATCTGGAAATTAGAACTTGATAACTTTATTAATAAAAAAAATCAGCTCACATTTTCATAGATTGATTATAAAAATTCATTGATTTTGAACAAGGAAGATTAACCAATATTTTGGAAACATACACCTTTTAAGTAGTATCTGCATTTTTCATAAGCTAAGTTAATTAGCACACTACTATAAAACCAGTGCCATCATATGAAAAAAATTACTCCCAATTAAAATATTGAATTATCAGTGGTGAGAATAATTAGTAAGGAAGTAGGATATTAACTTTCTTTTCGTCAAACAAGCAAATAAAAGTAATATAATTCACACTGATAAAATACTAATTCTAAAATTAACCTTAAATAATTTGTCCTTGTTTAGAAAAAGATTTTCGAAATGAATTTTATCGCATTTTGCGTTTTGTTTGCATTGTATTTCACATTTGTGGTTGCTGTTAAAGTAGATCTTAGTTGCATGTAATGTTGTTAAGAAGTAATTAATGATGCTGCATTGTATACAATGTTGAACAAATCTGGTTATATCTTGAAGTACCTATTGTAATTTTTAACATTAAATTGCATTAAGTTTGTTTTACATCCACAAGTAGCAAATGGAAAGGGCTAGAAAAAATCTCCCGTTATTGTGAGGGGTATATAAATACAAATATATACATATATATATATATATATATCTTTTTTACAGCATCAGCTTTTTAGCATGAAAGAGCTGGAAACACATAATCATGATTTTTTTTTTTAGATATTTCAACTGATAAAACGTCTCTGAGAAAAAAAATGTTGATTAATTCAACCTTTTGTTGCTTATTTATTATAAGAATTGTACACTGAATTAGGGATACCTACCTATTAATGAGTTGGGCCTCCTCTGGTCTTGGTAACGGTTGCCACACGACGAGACATAGATTCAACAAGTTTTGGTAACGTTCCACGGGAATGGCTTGCCAAATATTGGCTAAAGCTGTCCATAATTCAGTAAAGTTCGTTGGTGCTGTGTGATGGCTGTGTGCTTTGTTCCAAAACATCCCAAAGGTACTCAATAGGATTTACGTCTGTGCTTCTAGGTGGCCAATTTATGACAGAAAAGTCAGAGGAATGCTCATCCAACCTAAGGGAACTTGTGAGAGGTACAGTTTTCTTGCTGTAAAACTTTATGCTGTTAACAGAACAGCATAAACGGATGGAGATGACCACCCAAGCACCTCTACGTACCTAATTGCATTGAGGGAGGTTGGTACACCTACCGCAGATCGCAAACAGTGCCACGAAAAAACACCCCAAACCATGATTGAGCCACCATATACACAGTCCAGTCACATTAATGTGACCATCTGTCAAAAGCCAGAATAACCACCTTTCGCAGAGCGGACTGCTGCGAGACGTGCAGGAAGAGAGTCACATAGGTCCCTGAAGGTGTTCTCTGGGATGTTGAGCCATGCCGACTCTAATGCCGTGGCCAGCTGCGCTAGATGACGCGGTTGAGGATCCATGGCGCGAACAACTCGATCGAGATGGTCCCACAGATGCTCGATTGGGTTTAAGTCAGGTGAGTTTGCTGGCCAGGGGAGGACGGTAAACTCATCCTGGTGCTCTTCGAACCACGCACGTACACTGGCAGCTGTATGGCACCTCGCATTGTCCTGCTGGAAGATGCCATCATCCTGAGGAAAAACAATGCGCATGTAGGGGTGAACATGGTCCGCAAGGACAGATGCGTACTTGTATTGATCCATTGTGCCTTCCACAATGATCAGTGAACCTAGAGAATGCCAGGAAAACATTCCCCAGACCATAATGCTCCCGCCTCCAGCTTGGACCGTTCCGGCAATGGTTGCAGGGTGGTTCCTTTCAGAGGTTTCACGCCTTATACGCCAACGTCCATCTGTCCGATGGAGCATAAAACGCGATTCATCCGAAAACGCAACCTGTCGCCACTCAGTGGACGTCCAGCTGCTGTACTGGCGTGCAAATTCTAGCCTTCGCCGTCGATGAACAGCAGTCAGCATAGGTGCACGAACCAGGCGTCTGCTTCGGAGGCCCAGACGCAGCAATGTTCGCTGAATAGTACTTTGGGAGACACTTTTGGTAGCCCCTTGGTTCATTTTGGTGGTCAGTTGCTCAACGGTAGCCCGTCTATCTGCCCGAACGCATCTCCGCAACCGTCGTTCGCCTCCGTCATCTATGGCCCGTGGTGCACCACATTCGCCACGTCGCTGATTTTGGACAGTCCCATTTTGCCATGCACGGTACACTTTTACCACGGCGGCACGCGAACAGTTCACAAACTCAGCCGTTTCGGAAATGCTTCCACCCTTGGCCCGAAAGCCAATGATCATGCCCTTTTGGAAGTCGGATAAATCGCTTCGTTTCTGCATTACGCCAACGATTGAAATGTTTTCCGAAGCCCTCCACACCCTTTATATACGCTCAACTGCACTGTGCTGCCACCTGCCTTCTGTGATTGGTTATTTAACTCTGACATGGAAAGTACGTGGTGGTTACATTAATGTGACTGGACTGTGTAGTTCCACCCATGCAGGATCCATGGCTTCATGAGACTGAAGCCATATTCTCAGCCTCCCGTCGACGTTAAGTAGTCGGAATCTAGACTCATCACACCATGCTAGTCGTTTCCAGTCCTCTATACTCCAGTCCCTCTGCTCTCCTTACCCAGGCAAGACGTGCAACCCGATGGCTAACAATGAGCATTGGTACTCCAGTAGGTCGACGTCTCCCGAAACCCATACGGTGAAGCAAGCGTTACACAGTCAGTTTACTGACTGTACGACTGGCACCGTCAATCAACTGGGTGGTAATTTGGGCTAATGTTCGGTTTCGCTGGCTACGTACAATACACCTGAGCCGTCTCTCACCACGCACTATCAAGGCTAATTGTCCTTTGCAGTTTGCCCGACCACTATTTTTTTCCACCTTCGATGTATTCTTGGTATACTTTTGATACTGTCGACCTTGAAAATCTTAGCTGTATGACGGTTTCGGAAATTGAATGGACCATGCGTCGCTCACCTATGATTTGTCCGTGATTGAAGGCTTCTAAATCAGGCAGTTTACCTATACTGGCAATTCCAACAACTAATTCAGGACAACCACAGTACGCGCTATATGTGCAGTTACCACAGCGTCCTCACTTGCGCATAAATGATACGCAGCGCTACAAAATATGCATAGACCTTGCTATCACTAATTCAGTGTATTAAAATATAATCCATTTAATATAAACTGTATAAACACAGTTTGCTGTTTCTTTAAATCCAGTGCCATAAAAATTTTTGCAAACTTGCCCTTAGGTGAGCACTTTTTTTTGCTGACAGCTCATTTCATTAAAGATGGAAAACAAAACTAGAGATTTAATAAATTATCTTTATTTTCCATTAAACTCCTAATAAATTAATTTATTAAATATTCAGCAGTAATGTTTTACTATGCGAAAAGGGAATAATGACACGTTTTTTACCCTTTAGACTGTAAAACCTCAGGATAGGGATTCAAGCTTATATCATATCTAATTTTATTTTGCTCGATTATTCTTAAAGAACAAATTAAGAAATTTTATCAGAAATGGCAAATGAACAAAATGAAATAACATTGCTTAATTTTAACCTATCATCAAGTAATTGTTCCTGTCATAAATTTTCATTAAAAATAGTTTAAATAATAACTTCAGTTACATTTTCTCTATAATATTTTAACTTTAGAAGTTCCAAAATCGCTATTATTAAAATAATTCTATGTTTGTAATTTGAGTTCACCAGTTAGGTTAAATAATTACTTTAAGTATAATATTTAACTATTGAGAAGTAGCAGCTGAGAGAAGTTACGTTACGCTATTTTTGTTATAGATGTAACCGCACAACCAGTATTATGTTATATTATTACTTCGTGATTTTAAGTGATATATATATAGAACATGTATAGATCGTTTTTAGGTTTGCAAAAAAAAATTTCGAATTTTTTTTTTAAATCTGCCGTT
Organism: Stegodyphus mimosarum; assembly: GCA_000611955.2. Lineage (NCBI taxonomy): Eukaryota > Metazoa > Arthropoda > Arachnida > Araneae > Eresidae > Stegodyphus > Stegodyphus mimosarum. The sequence continues at coordinate 124,103 of KK114174.1, read as the reverse complement.
TACACATTGCCATCTAATGTGCATTTTTGCACTTTATTCCGGTTCCATAATTTCTGGACAGCTGGATATTCAACAATCATGCACAAAGAAGCGTTTATTTTCAAAACGTTTCCTAAGCATTTTTGAAACGAGGTCTCCAAACTTCGCTGAAACGATCTGGCTCATTACAGGAAGTATTTTTTATTTTAGTATGAGAAAATAATTCCAATTTTAGAGTCAGGAAATGCGTAAAAACGCTTATGATCATGGCTGAAATTTTTTTTCAGAAATAAATATAAATTTCCTTAGAAATTAGCTGATATTAAAACACGTTTTGCTTTAGGAACAATTGGGTGTCTGTAAGAGATTATTTAAACATAAAATGCAAATAAGATTGCAGAAAGAACCGTTTCAGATTTGATGATAAAGGTTTTGGTTTTTTAATAAATGCGACAAATATAAAAATTTCAAAAGGAAATGTAAAATAGCTTTGAAATCATTAATGGGAAATAACGCTTTGCTTTGGAGAAAATTTTGCGAACTTTCAGCGCCTTCTAGCTGTTATTATTTCTAAATAAAGAAACATCATTTTATATTGTTAGGATTATATTGGTTAAACTCTTCGCGCAAAATGAGTTTCCGTTTAACTTCAATAATTCGACGAAGAACGAGTAAGTTGCACTTGTTAACCCTGTGAGCGCCATGAATGGGTTTATTCGGTCATCACAGTTTTTGCCACTTGGCCTATTATTAGCTAACAATTTAAGATATTTTGTTTTCGTACTTTCTTTAATAATGGAAATACCATATTAATGAATGTAAGTTTACGAAAATTGTGACTAGAATAAATAATTTTACAAATTTAGGAAATAAATGCTGTTCATATATATAAGTGTTCACGACAGATTTAATGAGCCAGAGGAAACTGAGACACTCCTTGGAAGTAATGATTTAATTTAATGCTTGCATTAAAACACTGCAGTTTTTATTTGAGGTTCATTAGTCTTTAAGCTCAGTTTTGAAGAAACAAAATTGCAGTTAATCACCTTACAAGAATACAGGGCTTCTAGTATCATGTTAATAAATAAAAAAAAAAGTTCACCAACGTTTCTTGCAATCCAAAACTGCTTTTTGTCGTCAGTTTATGAAAGTTTTCGAAATAAATCTTCTGGCAATAGCATCAGTACTTTTTGTGTTAATCCTTAGAAAACCGAAGCCTTCGTTAACGTGTTTGTTAAAAATAAGGAAACTTCCGTCCCCATCCATTACCTGTCCCATCCGTTGCCTCTCCTCCCCGTCCATTAACCTAAAAAGAGGTGTGAAGATTTCAACTGAGATCCTTTCTACTTCCTAACAAAGAAGCTTCCATTAGCCTTTTAGGGCAAGCTGTCTGTAATAAGCTGATACAATGCATTTGGAAAATCTGCACCTGCTACTGTATACGTTAGGGGGAGGGAAGAAAACAACATCGCAATCTCGACCGTTTCGGGTGGTTGTTGTAGTTCGAATTAAAGGCCAGGCCTTTTGGCCTTCAAAGGGTTGAAAGGAGTTATTACTATCAGAACCAAAGGAAAATTGTTTCTGAAAAACCATCATTGCTTCTTTTTAAATAAGAAATTAAATATTCCTTCTTTTCTAATAAATGAAACATATACTTAGTCACTTTCTACAAGCTAGTCCATTTTTATTGTAATAATTAAATATGAATTTAGTTAGGCTTTACCTCTAGAAATGTGCTTAACTTTTATGTTCATTAACATGTACGGTCGATTTTCTACATGCATAAAGTTAATGCTATCATTCCAAGCTTGATATTTTTAAATCAGCAAGATAGGGTCCCATAAAATGAATAATTAATATAATAATAATCTTTTTTCTACGAATATTACGCTAATGCATACAACTAGAAAGCTATATACACATTTGCGTTAATATATAACAGGAGCTAGTATACGCACATGCATTACTGTGTTCAATCGAGCTTTAATATTTAACAGCAATGAGAATTAAGTGGTTACCTGAAACATCATATTTGATACTTGAATATCTACAGAGATCCCAGGATGCAGAAGTCAGCTGTTGGAAAATTAAATTTTTATAATAAATTAGCTCTATAACACAGAAATTAGAATATGCAAGAAACCAAATATCCTTAAAATTCAAACAACAGAATTCTGTTAACAAAATTCTTTAAGGGAAATTGGCTTACAAGAGCAACACAGGAGCTTCGTTTCACCAATTTTGTTTAAATCTTACAAAATTGCAGTGAATCTTCAAAGAAATGTGTGTCTAGAATTTAAACCAGAAGATCGAGGATCATCTCTTAAGCAACATTTATATTTTTAAAATTCCACTCTTAGTGCAATCGGTGCTAATCTTGTAGTCTCGAACGGAGTTGCTAAGGCTTCATATCGAATCTTAATGCTTTTACGGGTTTCTAATTACTATGATTGGATTTTTTTATTCTATTTAAGATAACTTAAAGACGATTTATCCATGAATAACTCTTCGAAAAACACGACGCAAAATGAATGCATGATAAGATTCTAGTTAAATTAAGTGTTCTTCGTAACTAGAATACTTGGAGAAGTGTGTAGCGACTCTTTGTTTACTTCTTAAATCTAAACAAGCAAAGTCGAAGGAAGGGTTAAAATACTTTTTTATGTAACGCAGGAATATGCACACTGCGAAAAAAAAGGGGGGGGGCAGTTATATATGTCCCGTTCTATTGGGCCGATTAATGAAATTCAACCTGCGTTTTTCATGTCTCGAAAGCGCGACTTCGTATATGTGTCAGGACTGAGTGTTCGGTGCATATTCTTGGCAAACATCTTCGCGACAACTTAAAAGTTCTGATCCTGAACAGGGAGCAGAATGCGGCTATGTTCTGTGGTAGAATATGGTGATTAAGTGGTAGAAGAACTGCACTTGAAAGGGATTTAAAATCCTCTTTTATTAAATCACAATTATTTACAACCACTTCCCAACTCGGAAGGGATACAGAAAGTAGAGACCGCACTTCGGTCAAAAATGAACAATCAAATAATTTTAAACTAAAGCTAAATAGAAATTAAATTAGTCGCTGCTCACAGAGCTACAACGCGAGGTTGGCCTCTAAACTAAATGGTGCGTAGCAAGATTTAACTAATACTGACGCACTTGGAATTACTTCAATAAGCAATCACGTAAAAGCTCTATGGCTTAGAATTTAAATGCTAGCTAGTCAGGAGAACGTCGAATAGAGTGACCGTGGTCTGAGACTAAAAGCTCTCTCACACTCAGAGGTTCCTACCTCTCGCTTAAATATAACTTGGCTCCACTTCAAATTAGCATAAAGCTGAAACGCGGGCTTCTTCTAACGGGAAGTTGAAATGAGAACAGATAGAAAATTATAAATTAATATAAAACTTTGTTAGTTTAACTAAAACCTTACACATGTATTAGAATTAAATATAGTATTGTTCTAATATAGGTATTGTGGCACAAAATCGGACTTTTTTTGAAATGGCATGCCTATTTTTTCCATAGTGCTGCTCTACGATTCAAAGTATGCAAAACTGCTAAGTTTTGTAAAAATCAGCGAGTAGTTTTAAAAAAATTAGCTCTTAAAATTAAAATTTAAAATTTAAATTTAAATTAAAAAATTAGATCTCAAAATTTTAGCTACGCAATGTTAATTGAATTTGGTATATATTTATTAATATATCTTTTTATTATTAAACTAACATGATTCCTTTTTCCAGAATTCAAAATTTAGGTTTAATTAAATTGTTGCTAAGGCTTCATGTCGTTTAACACTCTAAATCCAATATAATTCGCGCATTTTTTAGGATTTATTTATAAAATTTGTATTTTAAAGCAATTTTTATAAATTTTTAGAAAAAAAAATTCCAATCATATCCTGTAAAATTTTTACCATCGTCTTAAAGTAGATGTATTTTTAAGCATACACGCAAAAAAATCATAGTTTGTTTATTCAAAATTTCCTAAGATATACGTAAATTTACATTTTGGCGGGGTTTGAAGTTTGGCATATTCGTTATAATCGATAATAACGCCAAATGTGGTTTACGCAGTTTGTTAAAATTATTTGAAAGGATGAACGGTGACTGTTTTTCCGCTCGTGCACAATGAAAAAAAGGAAAGGAAAGCCATCGTCTCTGCAATACACGGTAGAAAATGCCGGTGTGTAATACTTTGATACTATTGATACTCTGGCATAAAGTTGGGAATTCATATCCGTGCTCTTTCCAGATTCCTGACTGAATCCCAAATTGGACCTGACACCTGAGGAAGTATGTACATAGTATTCTCCAGGTGAAGTCTAAGCTGAAGTGGATAAAACTTTGAAGCCCGTTGCTTCCTGCTAGAAAATTCTAAAACTGGATGGAGCTGTAGGAGGGACCTATGGCCAGGCACTGTTTGAGTAGACTGACCCTTTTTATAGCATTTATTTAAAAGGCCACCTAGCACCTCCCTGCTTGCGTTCCGACCATACGTTCTATGGCGAATATTGCTCGTGTAGCTGCTTAAGTATAATTATACATCACTTGTTAGAAGTCGTATGAAATAACACATATCACTTCGTAATTATATCGTATTATGTTAAATGTATCGTAACCTGTTATTTACACAGATGCAACAAATCTTTATTGCCAAGGTATACTACAACTGTTTAAACTGTATCATGTCATATGTACACTGCGCAAAAACAAACAAACAAAAAAATGGGACAGTTCTATATCTCCCGTTCTACTGGGCGGATTGACGAAATTCAAATTCAAATTGCGTTTTTCATGTCTCGAAAGCGCGACTTAGGATATATATTTGATTTATATATAGCATCATTCTAACATAGATATTTTGACACAAAATCGGACTTTTTCTGAAATAATATTTTTCCACATTTCGATTCTACGACTCAAATTCGATTGTACGACTCAGAAATTCATAAAATTAACTTGGCGAATTTCGTTTTGAGTTTGGGCCAAGAATAATTCACTTGGCAATCTTCTTCACATGTGGCAACCTATTTTCCTTCCCTTCCACTGTGCAGCGGAGGAAAAAAACATCACATCGTTCCTGCCTTTTTACATTGTGGATGAGAGGAAAGAAGTCACATCGTTTTACTTTCAAATAATTTTAACAAATTGCGTAAACCACATTTTCGTTATTATCGCTTTCCACAAATATACCAAATTTCAAAACGCGACAATATATAAATTCACGTATATCTTTGGAAATTTTGAATAAAAAGCTCTAATTTTTTGTAGGTTATGCTTAGAAATAAATCTACTTTAAATTGATTGTAAAAATATTTTAGGTTATAATTCAAATTCGTTTCCGAAAAATTTATAAAAATTGTTTAAAAATACAAATTTTAGAAATAAATCATAAAAAATGGGCAAATTTTGTTTGGAATGAACCTAAATTTCGAACTGTGTAAGAAAGAATCAAATAAATTTTCATAAAAAAAGAGATACTAATAAATATATATCAAATTCAATTAACATTGAGGAGCTAAAATTTTGAGAGCTAATTTTTGAAAAACTACTCGTGCGATTTTTACAAAACTTGGCTGTTTGGCACAAAGTGAGTCGTAGAATCGAAATATGAAAAAAAAAGGCGTGTCATTTTAGAAAAAGTCCGATTTTGTGTCAAAATACCTATATAAGAACAAAGCTATATATAAATCTAATACATATCCTAAGTTGCGCTTTCGAGACATGAAAAACGCAGTTTGAATTTCGTCAATCGGCTCAGTAGAACGAGAGATATGGAACTGTCCCCTTTTTTTCGCAGTGTACATCTATTTGCTTTTTTTAACTGGCATAATATTTTCAATGTAATACTGCAAGCATATTAGTCCATAACCTATATATTCATCATTACTGTAATCTGCTGTAAACTACTGTATTTTATCATCCTATACTGCATTTTTGTCATACTGTACTGTATTTTTATCATCCTATAATCTCTCTACAATTATATGTTTGACTTCTCTTCAGGTGTTTATCCTCGTGGTGTATCATGTATTAAGTATAATTATACATCACTTGTTAGAAGTCTTATGCAATAACACATATGGTTTCTTAATTGCATCGTATTATGTTAAATGTATCAGAACCTGTTATTTACACAAATGCAACAATTTTAATTGCCAAGGTATACTACAACTATTTGTAATCAATCATTCATTTTCAATTATGTACTGAAGTATTTGAGTTTGTGTTGTGTTAAGGGTTCACAGGACCATGGTAGACGTGGCGCTATACTAATTAACCGCATGGTAGTGCCACAGGGCCCACGTCCCCCATTCCTTATCTTTATCCTTATCCTCAGAAATACATCTACTTTAAGCTGATGTTAAAAATTTTATTGGTTGTGATATAAAAAATTTAATGGAAATTCACATATATCTTAGGAAATTTTGAATAAAGAACTCTTAAGTTTTTGCAGGTGTGCCTGTAAATACATCTTCCTTAATGCGATGGTAAGAGTTTCATAGGTTGCATTTAAAAATTTTTTTCGAAAAATTTGTAAATTACTAAAAAATACAATTTTTAAAAGAAAATCAGAAAATAGCTGCAAATTTTGTTTGGAGTAAACCTAAATTTCGAATTGTAATATAAAGAAGTAAGTGTAATAAAAAAAGGTATTAAAAATATATACCAAATTGAATCAGCATTGAGGAGATAAATTTTCTACAGCTAATTTTTCAAAAACTACTCATGCAGTTTTTACAAAACTTGGCAATTTTGGCATAATTTGAGTTGAAGACAATGTAGATATACTACAACTGTTTGTAATCAATCATTCGTTTTCAATTATGTACTCACGTATTTGAATTTATGTTGTCTTAAGGGTTCTCTAGATCATGGTGGACGTGTTGTTGTTGCTCATGCTCATTTGTCTGACAGAGTCAGCCTAAACCCTCGAGAATTCTCCTGTCAAAGAGCTCTAGATTACGCCTGTCGTTGGCAATATCCTTGAGCACCTAGCAGGTGACAGTACGATTTGACTCAGTTCCACCCCCAATTTTGATGGAGAGCACCACGGGGGACGGGTCCGAGATTCTCCCACCCCTCTTTCCTTCCATTAAACCACATGTGAGAACTTTCGGGTCGATGCATATTTAAAGAGCCGCCATGCCACACCGACACTATACATTTACAAACATCCATGCCGTCTCCGGATTCGAACCAGAGCCCTTCGGCACGGTCGTCAGCGATGCTAACCACTATAACGGTTGGGCGGCATGGTGGACGTCGTGCTATACTAATTAACCGTATGGTAGAGGCATAGTGCCCACGTCTCCCGTTCCTTATCCTTATCATCTCTTCTTCAGATTCAACTTGTATATTCTATATTGCATAAATAATATTATTCAAGGTTTTCAAATATATTATTAAATTAAATTTACATATAAAGTTTTACAACTACTTTAAATGATATCATATTCCTTACACTTATAATTTGTAAGTGTGCATTGTATTTTATATCGCAACCTTTGCAATATTAAATGCAAATGCTTTTATATACGTCACATAAAACTAACATATATATATGCATCACTTTAAGTTGAAATTATACTTTGGTGCTTCAAATATTAATGACTGTACTCTGATAAGATATTTTCCAGATTCATAAACCTTATTTATTGCGAGGATGATATATTAATAAATAATAGTTAGCAGAAACTGCAATTAATTGTCATGAAGTTACTAAAGGTAACACTAACAATGTAATTCAAATCAACAATAGACCAGCCTCTTGGGTAATCAATCTCAGTCCAAGGTTTAGCTTCGATCGCTCCTATTTGTCTCATATGTTTGCATAGAGAGTGACTTTATCACGGTATAAACCGTCAGCTTCCATTTAAATAATTAGAATAGAAAGCTGTTTAATCCGTGAAACAGTTTGTATTCAGCTCTTGATGGACAAATTTGGACGCCAAATCTGGCTCTTTCCGTATGTTCAGTTTTATCAATCAAAATAATAATTTTCATATTTGCTTACCATCGATCGATATATAACTAAATATTAATTAAATTTATAAGTTGTGAAACTCATTTTATTTTACATTTTCTTGAAGTTAATTTTTTTAACTTTCATTTATCATTTACGAGTAAGCGAGTAGTTTACGTTGAGTAGTTCAAATTATTGAAGTATTCATTATTCAACAAATTCGAGAGTGAATTTACCAGCGCATACCAGCACAGTTATAGCAATTTACTTAAATTTAATTAGTGATTCAGATGCCATTGAGGTTTACATACACTCATGTCCATAAATTAAGGATAATTCGGAGTCCTGCGGAAATCGAACTCTAAAATAAATATATCACCTGTAAAATCACTACACACATCTTCAAGACTCATATGCAAATTTCAGGAAGTAACCAGATGACACCGATGGTACGTCACAATGATGAGACTGTAAGAGAGTTATATATAAGGAATACAGGCAAAGAAGTAAAATTGTTCGCAGGCGCTTTATAAGCATTTCTGTGCAATAACCGAATAATTATGACACAAAGGACGCATTTGGATAATTTTTTACGTGGTAGAATTATCGTCCATCTTGAATGTGGGCGTACCCAACTGGAAGTATCAGATGAACTTGGAATTGCCCAGAGTGTCATCTCCAGGCTTTGGCAACAATTCCAAGATGATGGTAATGTGAGTAGACGTTACAGCACAGGTCGCCCCAAAGTTACAATGCCGAATGAGGACCGGTATTTGGCAGTTACTGCCAAAAGAAACAGGTGGAGCACAACCTCAGACCTGTCTCGTCAGCTCTCTTCAGCCACTGGTACGGCAATATCAAGGTAGACCGTGTACAGACGCTTAGGCAGATTGGTGTATATGCTCGTAGACCTGTCAGATGCATTCCACTTACTGCAACTCACTGTCGCCTGCAGTTAGCCTGGAGTAGAGAGTATATTGTGGACACTGCAACAGTGGGCTTGTGTGATGTTTTCCGACGAGTCCAGGTTTAGCTTGCAGTCTGATTCTCGCCGGACTTTCATATGGAGAGCTCCAGGTACCCGTTACCACCAAGAAAAAACATCATTGAACAACACCGTTACGGTGGTGCAGGAGTGCTCGTTTGGGGTGGAATTATTGTGGGTTCCAGAACTGACCTGCATGTTAAAATTGGAACCATGTCAAGCCATATCTATCGGGACGTCATTCTGGAACAACATGTACGTTTGTTTCAGGGCGCCATGGGTGCTTAATTTGTGTTTATGGATGACAACACCCGTCCTCACCGTGCAAACATCGTAAGCAAATGCCTTCAATCGGAGGATATCACCGGTATGGACTGGCCAGCATTCTCACCGGACTTGAATCCAGTAGAGCACGTGTGGGACATGCTTGGCCGACGAGTTGCAGCCCGTCAACCTCCTCCTACATGTCTACTGGATAAGATCAGATCGATAATTTGTTACTCAGCATGCGTAGACGTTGTACGGACTGTAGTGCATCGTCTGGGACACATACAATGTATTAACTATCATACCAACCATGTAATATTGGTTTTTTGTAAATAGGTTTTTTTGTAATTTGCTCCAGGGAGAAAAAATCGCTAATGTTTTTAATAATATCAAACATATAGTTTTTTTTGCTCTTTACCTTTTGTTTAATAAATAAGCTTTACAAATAAGTCAAATTTGTTTTGCTTCTAACTCTTTCTTTGCCAGATTTTACATTATCCTTAATTTATAGACATGAGTGTATTTTCTAAAGATAAATATTAAAATTCAGTATTTATATAAAAACAAGTCCAGCGGATAATCAGCTTCTCTTAATATTCTTCGTAGATACGAAGATATTCTCCGTACGTTATCAGCAAATTTATATCAGTAACAAATTCTAAAGGAAAATTTAAGCGTAGTAATTTATAATCCTTTTATTTCTTATTGCACTCCTAATCATAAATACCCTATAAAAATCTGATGAACACACCAGATGACTTCTTTGTACGTGCTATTAAATTACACACATTTTTTTAGTGCACTTAATTGAAAGTTATTTCCTGGAATTAGTCTAACTTAATCAACTGATCCCTAGAGGTAAGTTGAAAATGATATCAAAAATTGCAAATTTTGAAATTAAATATCCCAGTCACTTTTGACATACAGGAGTCAGACTTCTCTACTTTCTTTTCTTAATAACGAGTGCTAAATGTTCCCAAATGTAAATACAGGAAACGGGAGACCGCATTCAAAGTTAGATTTCATTCTAAATCCCCAAACACCTTTTTTACTTTCTTGTACGAAATAAAAATGTATATAGGTTTATACATTTGGTATTGCCGATTAGAATAAAAGGTTAGGTTAGGTTTTTCAATTATGGCAAAGCACACGAGGGCTATCTGCCTAAGGGGAGGGATGCCTTCGTGGAGGACTTTCTAAGGGAAACTGGCTCGTATACACGTTACACATGGGGAAAACCACGAAAACGCCCATGCAGCCAGCCCGTTCGCGGGATTTGAACCTCGGACCGAACTACCAGTGTTCAGCGCTTTACCGCTTGGCCGCTGGTGGGCGATTAGAATAAAAGAGCTGCACAACTAAGGGTTATAGCAGTTCCATATACAAAATTTCAACATTCTACGGCTTATTTTGCTTGAGATATGCGAGTTATACGTACGTACAGATGTCACGAAAAATTCCATTTTCAACCTATTTGACAATCTATGCTGGAATGGAGTACTTTATTTTGTCTGTACGTACAGGCTTCAAGCAAAAATATAGTCAGAAAGTCTCTAGAATGGTGAGAATTAATATTTCCGTTGAAATCTGAATACTGAAATTTTTCGCGATTACAGTACTTCCTTTGCTTCTTACAAGGAATTATATATATAAAAAAATAATAATAATAATAAT
>KK114174.1:69660-113194 GCA_000611955.2 Stegodyphus mimosarum | reverse complement strand
AATGAAAAAAAGGTACTTACCACGAAAAAATTTTATATAGGGACTGCAATAAATACAGTTTTAAATATTAAAGTGAGTTACTATTCAAAATGAGAGGGAAACATTAAAATTATGTATATTATAAAAATATAAGCTCGTTTTTGTCCCTTAATATTTGCATGACAGATATAAGAAAAATAAAACATAAACTTATGTTAAGGTATGTTTAACATTTTTAAATAATAAAATATTCGAAGCATACATAACTTCTATTATGTTCTCTCATCACTCGTGTTAGAATTTGTTTGAGAAATAAATATGTAAAAGAAAAAAATCTATTAACAATACAACACAAATACAACAATAGAGGCCTAAATGTTAGGATTTCATTTTAAACCAAATTCTAAATATAGACTGTTTGTAAGTATTGTTCGATTTAAAAATTTAACATTTAACAAAGCACAGCAAACATTTATTACATACAAATATTACACACACAAAATACTTATTACATTTGTCTCCTCTGTAGAAATAATTTTTATATTTGTGCTCAGTGCGGGGAAAAAAATATATGTATATATGAAGAATTCTATATTTCCCGTTCTACTGGGCCGATTGACGAAATTCAACTTGCATTTTTCACATCTCGAAAGCGCGACTTAGGATGTGTATTACATTTATATATAGCATTGTTTTCTAATGTAGGTATTTTGACACAAAATCAGATTTTAATTTGAAATGACATGCGAATTTTCTTTTCATATTTTGATTATACGACTCAAATTAAGCCAAAGTGCCAGTTTTGTAAAAATCGCGCGAGTAGGTTTAAAAAATTAGCTCTCAATTATAATTCCTCAATGTTAATTGAATTTGGTATATATTTATTTATTTCTCTGTTTTTATTAAATGTATTTGAATTTTCCTCTCACATTTCGAAATTTAGGTTTGTTACAAATAAAATTCCCTCATTTTTTATGATTGATTTTTAAAATGTGTATTTTTAAGTAGCTTTTACAAAATTTTCGAAAAAAAAAATTGACTTATAATCTATAAAATGTTTGCCATCATCTTAAAGTAGATGTGTTTCTAAGCATACTTGCAAAACATTAGCGTTTGTTATTCAAAATTTCGTAAGATATACCTGAATTTATATGTTTGCACGCTTTGAAATTTGGCATATTATTTATATAAGGCGAAAATAACACAAATATATGATTTATCCACTTTGTAAAAGATAATTTGGAAGTATAAAGGATGACTTTTCTTTCCACTCCTATATAGTGAATAAAAAGAAAGGAATACAGCTTGATATAAATTAAGACGTTCGCCAAATATTCGGAGCAAACCAAAAAATGCGCCAAGATAAATTTCCGAACATACTGGTGCGTTCTGAAATTTGTATATTCCTTATTAGCGATAATAACGCCAAATGTGACTTTTTATTTGATAGTATTTGAAAGTAATTGAAATTTATTTTAATTATTTGAAAGTAATGAACGCGAGAATTCTTCCACTCGTATACAATAAAAAAAAAAGAAAAAAAAATACAAATCATGCTATTGTTTCATTATAAACAACAGAGCAACTGGAAAAAAAAATTCTGAAAGTTTTCAGATTCTACATTACGCCCAAAGGGGCATTTTTTAACGTTTTGTGGGTTACCTTTATTTATTAAATATCATGTTCTTAGCACTTAAACCACAAAATTAGTTCAACAGCAATATCGCAGAATAATTTTAAAATGAGCATATTTTTAGAATTTCCGATACACAGTCTCGCGCGCTGGAGATAAAAATATTTTTTTTAGTCCAAAGAGGCTTTGTTCCTGAAGGACTGTTGTTTTCGTTTCGGCTCCTTGCGTCGGAAACATTAAATGTAGGTTCACGTTTCAAACTGTTGCCACCAAATATTGCAGCCATATAATATATTTAAAGAAATTAAATAATGAAGAATGTGCATAAATGTATGCATGTTTCTCGCATGGTGATAAAATGACGGTACCTATAGCCATTGAATTTTGGATGACGTAATCCTGCTGCGAAAATGGACATCTGGAAGCTCAAATTTGAAATTTGGAATTTGTTTTATTATCGATTTCATATTTTATAAAACTTTAACGAATTTTTGTACAACAAACTCAAGGATTTCAAAGCGAGCAGTGGCAACGTTGTAGAGAAAAAAAAAAAATTTATCTCCAGCGCGTGAGACTGTGTATCGAGCATTCGAAAGATATGCTCAATTTAAAATTATTTTGCGATATTGCTCTTGAGCTGAATTTTATGGTTTAATAGCGAAGTACATGATATTTAATAAATAAAGCTAAAACCAAAACGTTAAAAAAACTCCCTTTAGGCGTAATGTAAAATCTGAAAGCTTTAATTTTCTTTTCTTTTTTTCTTTCTTACTGTATTGCCAAGCTGGCTTTGAAACCGTTTAGTTTGTTAATCAAAAATTCGTTGAAGTGTTAGCAAATATGAAATCCATAATAAATCAGATTTGAAATTCCAAATTAGGGTTTCCATGTGCCCATATTCTATGAAGTATTACACTATTAAAATTTTGAGGGATCTAGGTACTGTCGCATTATTGCAATGCGAGAAACATTGCATACGTTCATGCAGATTCTTCATTATTGAATTTCTTTAAATATAATACAGGGTTCTTCAATTTGATGGTAACAATTTGAAAAGTGATCCGCAGTTTATAGTTTACAACGTAAAATGCCAAAACGAAATTAATCGTCCTTCAAGGCAAATTGCCCCTTGGGACTAAAAAATCTGAAAGCCTTCAGATTTTACACTGCGCCCAAAGGGGGGGGGTTTGACGTTTTCTGTGTTACCGTTATTTAATAATATCATGTTCTTAGCACTTAAGCCCTAAAATTCAATTGAAGAAAAATATCGGAAAATAATTTTAACACTAGAAGCGCCAGATCAGTCATTTTGTTTCGTTATTTTATTATGGATTCCTTAAAAACCCTTTACCACAAGAAGTAAAAAAAATTTGGATTTTCCTATAAACCCTCGAAAATTATTGGTACCAAATATGAATCGAATACAATTAAATCTAGGGAAGATATTATTAGTTATAAACAAAAGCTCCACTAGCAGTCATATTGACTGCTATTTTAAACGTTTTTAGTACTACTAGCAGTTATATTGACTGCTAGTAGTACTAAAATGTTCACGAAAGAAAAGGTGGTTTTGAACAATGAAGAAAATTGGACCAAGAGGAAAATTTGGACCTTTAGAAGGGCCTGACTTTTTTTTTGCTATTATTTATGCAAGAGGAACATACGGTTGCAATCATATGGATTGCGACTTTTTCGTGGAATAATACATGAGGGTCCTCCTTTTATTCGAGAAACAATCGCAGTTGTTTTCGAGATATCATGGAATACCTAATGTTTCACTTAAAGTCAACTATGATTCGATGTTTAGAAAGTGATAGGTTTACACTCTTTTCAGATATTTGTAATAAATTTATACGGAACTGTGCGAAGCAAGAAGAAAATTTAGTTGTAAACGAGCAGTTATTTTCGTCCAAAGCCAGGTGTAAATTTATACAGTATGTGCCGAAAACACCAGACAAATTCGGCGTCAAATTTTGCTTCTAGTCGATGTAGACTCGAATATGTGCAATGCTCTTCCGTATTTTGGAAAAGAAACATCGAGAAATGAAATTGGAGGTCTTCCTGAAAATGTAGTAATGCGTCTTCTAAGCCGTTATCTGAATTCAAGTCGACATTTGATTACGGACAGTTATTTTTCTCACTATCATTAGCTAAAAGACTTAAAATGAAAAACAAAAGTTCTGTGGGCACAGTAAGAAAACACTGAAAAGAAATTCCGTATGAAGTAAGGAATCAAAAACCCGGCTATTTGAAACAGTTTGCTAAAGAATGGTGAAACTATACTGACGGTCTATGAAGGAAAAAAAGAAGAAAAATATCTTACTACTAAGTATCTTACATCCGTGTGTAAATGTCGACTCACAAAATAAGAAGAAACTTCCAGAAACAGTAGAGTTCTGCAGCAAAACCAAATGTGAAGTTGATGCTCTTGACCAGAAGATGAGTAAATGTTCTGTTCGGGCTGCTTGGATTGCTGGATATGCTGGATTTTGCAGAAACGAATGCCTACTTTACCATAAATTGAGTGATACAATTTTACATTATCTATTTCAATTGGCAGAGGATTTAAGAAAACTTCATTTAAACAGAAGAAAAAGCACAAGATTGCCCCCGGAAATTTCCAACTCTAGCAACAGACTCTTGAGGAAAAGACGCCAGTGCCAGATTGGTGCAACAAAACAAGTGATATGTGTAAAAATGTTCATATTATGTGTGTGGAAAATGCACTTCCAGTATTGAAAAAGTTGTGTTGTGTAAAAATTGCAAAAAGCTATAAAATCCGCTTTATTAAGAGTAAGTTGAACTTTATAATAAAATATGTATTTTGTTTTATAAAATGTTGTTCTTTTAAGAAGTTCTTCACCAAATATAACTAATATTCTTAAAAGCATTATAAAGCACTTCCGTTTTAATATATACATCTAATTCAGTGAGCAGTCAATTTGACTGCCGTTGGTGCTTCTACTGTTAAAATGAGTGTATCTTTAGAATTTCGAAACACAGTCTCACACGCTGGAGATAAGATTTTTTTTTTCGTACAGTGTTTCATTTTAAACGTTTTAAACGTTTAATAAAACGTTTTTACGGTGTTATCTATGCTTATCATCAGAAGTATCAAAATACAAATTTTTAAGTATACAAGAATCTGTAAAACAGTATTGGAATTCTTAGAAATGTTATGAGTAATAGATATCTTTCTTTTTTTGGTTCTTCCATTACATCCACTGTGCTGCTTATTCCATATATGTAAATACTTTTTTCTTGCATTATTATTTCATATTTTTATATTTATGGTGTTATTAGTTCCTTTATAATCTCTACCAAATCAAGCGTACGTAATTTGATACCTAGTGTCGTTTATTTTCTCATGCATGTTACTCAAATCAGAAAAATAACAGTATATAATAGTGCTACATTAACACAATAACTTCTTCGAACGTTCTTATTAATATCAGATATGAATATGCCTATTTTTATTCGAGTGAAGAATGCTTTTGTTCGTTTCGTTTACAACAGAGTTCTTATTTGCATAATGTTTCGAAAGCTTTGTGCAATCTTTCACTCGAGAAGCTACAAGTCCTGTTGTCGGTATTATATCCACTTTTATCTGGTTTGTCTCAAAGGAAATAGTTACGAAGTATTTTAAAGAATAGAATTACGGAAGCAATATTCTTTTGTTGTAAACCTAACTAATGTTTTCGCTTCACGTTATAATAATAAAAAATAAAACTATTGGGCGGAAAACTGTTTTGACACATAGGCGAACTTTAAAATGTTTTATTTATAGGTGTGAGAAACGGATAAGCGTACACAATCAACAATTTTTCTTCCCTGTTCACATGTATTCATCTTTGGCTAACGCAGCGCGCAGCAGTGCCACAGGTCCGGGGTTCGATCCTCGGGCTGGACAAGTTTGATTCAGCTTTCCATCCCTTGAATGGGTCGACAAAATGACTTTCAAGTTCGCTTGGGGACTAAACACTGGGGGACCTGCGACAAGTTGCTGACCACTTGTGCAGGCAAAGATGCACAAGCACCCCGGAGCCTACGGTCTAGAAAGCAGATAATTGGGCACTGCGGGCATACCTTCTGGGCTGTTTGTGCCGCTGAGTTGAGTTTAGTTTAGTATTCATCTTTTGTTAGAAATGCTGCTTTTCAAACCAAAATCAAGAACTTTTAAATAACAGATCTGATTAGGAATTATCTTTACTGTTGTAAGTAGATTCATTTAACTTAAATAATGAGGAATCTGTATGTATACATATATGTATATTCCTCTAAAAATCACACACTACCTTGTGATGTTCAACTATTTAAATCTAAAGTTCTAACTCTGAACCCCACGAACACTTAACAAGCGAATAATCTCTTAAGTGTGTGAACAGAGCACGTGAGACTTGAGAAAGGTTTAAAACCCTTTATTATTCAGTATATTTACAATCAGTTCCGACTTGGAACTTTACATAAAGCCGCCACTCGGGCTTGAACTTAAATACTTATAATTTGAACTAAAACTAGCTTAACTAAAGCTCTTAAATTATATAGCCGAAGCTATCAAAATCTAACTAGTTGGCCCCTAAGTATTAATTAAATCGGCGAAGTCTAGCAAGGACCTATGATATGGCTGAGCGTAGTAATAGCTAAGAGAGATGTAGCCAGAAGGCAAACGCGCGCTAGTCAGGAAATCAGACTCTCTCTTCTGAAGTCGGTAAGTCACGACTTAAATAGTACTCATTCTCATTTGCGTTATCTGCGTTTCTGAAATTACATTCTGGCAGGAAACTGTAAGCTGAAATTAGAATAAGATAGGAAAGATACAAAACTTAAAATAACTGTTAATTAACATAAGGTAAACCTTACAACCTTATTTATACAATCAATAATCAAGAATCTTAGGTATGCACCTATATGCACATTTGTATGCTTTTCACATTGTGGAAAACTTGTGGCCTACACAACCATCAAATTTTGAAAATACATAGTCTTTCACCCGAACATGTGTACTTTGAAGGTGGAATTTTACATTTAATTTTTATTTATTTCATATTTGGCGATGAATTTAAGAAATTTTTGATGAAAAACTCAGTCATATAAAAGCTTTGTATTACCACTCGGCAAGGAGTGTTGTATTTATATTTCAAATTTTAACAGAAATGTAACTGATGTAAAAGAAGTGTTTTTTCTCGAACGTTTTCCTCTCAAATGTAATACAGGAGCTCCATGATTAAAAAAAATACCATTATAAAATATTTTTATTTTCCAAGCACCAGTTTGTTATCATTTGGCGAATCTTTAGGTATTTAAGTTTTATTTCAAATGTATTCTGTTATTAATTAATAACGTAAGCCATTGTAGAGACATTAGGTATTTTTTTGGAACAAGAGAGAGAGAGATGAAAAATATGCATTGCCTTCGCCGGGGATCGAACCACGGACCTCTGAAATACCGGCTCAGTGTGCTGGCCATTACACCACGAAGGCACACTTAGAAGGTGGGAGATATACCTTATAACATATAAAAACAATAAATACGGATTCATATAAATGATGATTAATCTAATTTTCAATGAAGTTCCATTAGCGAATTCTTTAAAACAATTAGGTATATTCTTCGTTTTTTTATATATCTACTTTCTTCAAATTTTGTCTTCAATAAACAGTTTCTAGAAAAATAAGAAAAAAAAAAGCTTCAAGATTTTACATTACGCCCAAAGGGACATTTTTTAAACGTTTTCTGTGTTACCTTTATTGATTAAATACGATGTTCCACTTAAATCATAAAATTCAATTAAACAGCAGTGTCGCAAAATTTTTAAATAACAAAATAATTTTAAAATGAACATATCTTTAGAATTTCCGATACACAGCCTCGTGCGCTGGAGATGAAAATACTTTTTTTTCGTACAGTGCTCGCTTTGAAATCGCTCACTTTCTTAATCAAAAATTCATTAAAGTATTACAAAATATGAAATAAATAATAAAACAAATTCCAAATCCGGGATTCCAGATGCCTATATTCGGAGGAGGATTAAGTTATTCAAAATTTGATGGCACTAGTTACCTTTGTTTTATCACAATGCGAGAACCATACATACATTTATGCAGATACTTCATTAGTTAATTTCTTTAAATATAACTCAGGGTGATAGTATTTGGTGGCAACAGTCTGAAAAGTGATACGGACATTTACAGTGAATTGACACAACATGGCCAAAATGAAATTAATAGCCATTAAGAGCTAAACCTCCTTTGGGCTAATAAACATCTATTATTTAACATTATGATGTGATCAATTTGTAAGGTTTCCCTTATGTTAATTAAGAGTTATTTTAAGTTTTGTATCTTTCCTATCTTATTCTAATTTCAGCTTACAATTTCCTGCCAGAATGTGAATTCAGAAACGCAGAAAATGCAAGTGAAAATGAGTACTATTTAAGTCGTGACTTAACCGACTTCAACAGAGAGATTCTGACTTCCTGAGTAGCCTTCTGGCTACATCTCTCTTAGCTGTTATTACGCTCGGGCATATCTTAGGCCCTTGCTAGGCCTTGCGATTTAATTAATACTTAAGGGCCAACTAGTTAGATTCTGATGGCTTCGGCTATATTCATTAAGAGCTTTAGTTAAGCTAGTTTTAGTTCAAATTATTAGTATTTAAGTTCAAGCCCGAGTGGCGGCTTTATCTAAAGTTCCAAGTCGGAACTGATTGTAAATATACTGAGTAATAAAGGGTTTTAAACCCTCCTTAAGTCTCACGTATTCTGTTCACACATTTAAGCGATTATTCACTTGTAAAGTGCTCGTGGGGTTCGAAGCTAGAACTTTACTTTTAAAGAGTGGAACCTCACAATTTGTTTTATTTTATATGAAAAGTTTTCTTTGTGCAACTGCATTTTGTAATCGTTGAAAAGAAATGATTATAACAGAGTGAATATTAAATAGAAAAAAAATCGGTCTTGAGTTAAAAAAAATCAACAAATATAGTAATTTTTATTCTTATTATTATAACTATTGTTTGTGCGCTATAAAATGTTTGCAGTGAAAGTAATGTAAATGGTTTCTTTGACAGACAGCTACGACATTATAAACGCCAAATTGAGAAAGTCGTATGTTGGAATGGATGCTTTGCCTAGGATATATGTGTTAGTTGCTGTTTATAACAACTCATTTTTCCCTGTCTCATATACAAATATTAGATCCTTACAGTTTTGAAGTACATGCAATTTTTACAATTATTGTTTATGAAAGGCTTGTAATGAGCTTTCAAAATAATTTGTTCCATTTTCGTCTTTTTCAGCCGGAATACGAGGAACAGTATTCGCAAATCAAGCGCCTACCCCTTTCCTCCTTGCCAACAACCAACCTCTATCAAGCTCCTCGTAAGTGCGTACAAAAAATCTTTATTATTATTCTTCGTTCATGTATATATGTATAAACAAACGTCCATACACATACCACTTAAGTGTCCTTCTTTTGCTGCAAACGAACCTATTCATCGATGGAATGGCGTCGAAATTCGTTTTTTCTTCTGAGAAATTTCGCCGACAGAATTTCTAAAGTTTCAGAGGAGGGGATAAATACCGTCACATTCAGAAGAATTCATTGTCATTTAGTGTTGTTTGTCATCTTTTTCAATTCCCGTAATTTAAGAGTTTTTGTAAAGAAATCTTTCTGATTTCAATCAATCAAGCCTTCATTGTGTTTGCAATTGAGGACATATTTATTTTGCGCTACTATTAGAATAACATAGCGTATTTCTCGCAATTGTGGAATTTATTGAGAAAAGGAATCAAATTAAAATGGCTTTATTGAATGAATAGAAACTCGATGAAAGCTTTTAGAGAAATATTTGTATTTATTTAAGGAAATGTAATTCGCTATACTCTCATCACATACAAGGGTATACGTATTCAGCATCATTTCACTGGTACTGGAAAAGATAAGTAGCTACATTTTTAGTTGCAAAATAAATTATTTTTCAAATGCTAAGTATGATTTTCAAAGATTAGTTTAAAATTAGGTATTTTTGATAAGAGTATTTTCAAAGTATGATAAACGAGAAAATAAAATAAACATTACGCATAGGAATAAAATACGAACGAAAGTTTCTCTTGAAATCTAAAGTATCATTTTTCAAGCAGATTATTGAATAGTTTCGTATTTAATAATACTTTTATGACACATTCGTTCATTTTACTATTTTCTCGCGTCTTCAATTTCGTAAACTCATATGGTACATGTTAGATTTTTAATCTTTCTAAATTATTAATTAAATGTGAATAAATATAATCATCAAAATAAAAATTATATACATGTTAACTCTTTAACTATTAAAAGATATTAATAAATTAAAACAATTACCCCGTTTTATATGCGGGTGAACAAATTGTGTCATAAATACAGCAAATTTAGTTGCTATGTTTTTATGACAAACGGTATTCAAGTCAAAGGCTGGGGTACATATGTCCCAGCCGTAATTAATGGTAGGATATGTATGTCCTACTCGTAGCGATCGTCTTACAATACGCACATCTATTATTCTGGAAAACTTTATCATATGAAAGAGATTTACATCGTGTGGTAGGGGGTAAAGCATTCTTTGCATAACCCAACATTACACATTGGACAACTCATATTTGTTCATTTCCCTATGTTCTTTTGTGTACAACGAGCACAGCGGCGTCTTGAGTTTCCAACTATTGGAAGATGATCCCCAACATTCAGGAGATTCTAAGTACTTTTTAACCCAGAAGTAATTTTTAAACTTTTAATGGGACATGTATGCTCCGTCAGTAGTCAAAGGCTTAAATACCTGTATATTTATTATATCATTTGCTCTTAAAATAATATTAAATTTTTTAAGGTTTATTTGTTAAACTATGTCGCAAATCTCCCAATTTGCTAATAGTAGGTGGTGAAGTTCTTGGCAAATTTAAATATTTTAATGCCTTTTCGTTAATTCTTAAGAAAATGAAATAATACAAAATAACTTTGTTCTAAAATGTTCAATTCGAATATATTATACTGATTTCTACACACCATCAAATAAAAATTTTAAATTTGAATCACCTAATCCTAATTATTGAACTCTTTTAGGTTGGAAACTGCTTTTATAAATTAGAATGTTTTGTGAGCCACCTAATTTTTGTACGTACGAAAGCACTGTTTTAGCATACATTACTATCAGTATATTTATATTTTAAAAATACAACTGTAAAATATTTTACGTTAAAAAAAGCCACAGTAGAGTTTTCCAAACAGCAGTACGCGAAATACGGAGTTCTTGGCTGAGTCTTCGTGTAGATGCCTGGGAGCTACGCGTAATCGCTTCTTTTACGCTTATAAGATATTTCTCGCTTCTTCTTCCCATGCCTTCGTGGTGTAGTGGTCAGCACTCTCGACGCGTAACCGAAAGGTCTGTGGTTCGATTCCTGGCGAGGGCATTGCTCATTTTTCATCTCTCCTGTTTCAAATAATATAATGACTTTAGAAGTGGCACCCGAACTAAAAGGTGGTGGATGATGATTTTCCACCACCATGATTTGGCGATTGGGGCCCCTAATCCCGAGTCGCCCTTTAAAAGGGGGAGTATATAAGGTATTTCTCCCTCCTTCTTTGCATACCTTCGTGGTGAAGTGGTCAGCACGCTCGACGCGTAACCGAGAGGTCCGTGTTTGGATTCCCGGCGAGGGCATTGCTCATTTTTCATCTCTCGCGCTTACACACCGGGCAGAAAGGCAGCGAAAGAGTGGATGAACTAGCTAAGAACGCAGCTCTCAAACCAGAAATTGACAAGGAAGTTCCGCTTTCCGCAGAAATTGCAAAAAGGCTCCTCAAGACAAGATTCCAAGAGACATGTTCATCACGATGGCAGGAAGAAGAGACAGGAAGATTTACTTACAACATCTTCCCAATACCTACTCTCAAGAGGCTCAAATGCAACTGACTCTTCCTCCAGGCCTGTACCAACCATGGGAAATTCCCAGCGTATTACAGACGATTCCTCAGACGGGACGTCAACTGTTCTTGCGGTTTTCGCGCGGAAGACGCGGACGCACTACATTACCTGCTCTCCTGCCCTCTGACAGAGCACCTCCGACAGCAGTTCCATCCTTCCGACCACATCACATATCCTGTGAATAGACTGTTCACGGACTATTACTGCAACAAGGGCATCTTAGAGATAATGAAGCAAGTGAATGAAAATAATTATATCCAAGAAACTAAAGATTAATATAAAATGTAGAAAGGCGGCCTAACCGTTAGATTTATAGCAATGACTAGGATGACTTCCTAACCCTGTAGTGCCTTTAACTTAGTTTGGGGAAACAGGTTAAGTAAAGTGACCAAATCTCTCGTGCTTTCAAATAAGCTAATGACTCTACACACTTTGCTCAATTTGTGAAATTTTCGAAGGTCTCCCAAAACGGTCTTCATCTTTAACACTACCAGTTTGATTGAATGCTTTTACTAATGTTTCACAAGCTGCTCAGGTACGGTCCTATTTTCTGAATTTGAGGTCGAAGTCCTCTTGCACTTGTTATTACGTTAATCCATGTGTACGGGAACAAACAATGACTACTCTTTCCTCTGTTGACAGCATTCTTTCAGATCGCCTCCAAAGAAATTGTAATTAGAACGTATTCCTCAAAAATATGTAGAGACTTTATAAACACCCTGTATATTCCAACTTAAACCGCTAAATGTACAATGTAAATTTCTTCGATTGTCTAATTATAACAGAAAACATAATATGTTTTTTATTTTATTTTTTTGTTATGCACTCTTGCTTTTAACAGTGTTAATATCTGAAATTATGACAATCAAAGCAAAATGCTTAGAGCGGAACTTTTTGAATAAGTTTCATCTTATATTATTAGTCCAGTGTAATCAACAATTTCTAAGCAAGCTGTATGTTCAGAGATATAATATCTGTGTACGTTTCTTAAAACTGTATTAGTTATTTAAGATATTTTAATAAGGTTCAAGAGCATTAGTAAAACGTCTTATTAAAGGGTAATTATCTTTGCAATAGGCTGCTCTTTTCCTCTTAAAATACGTCGAAGTAATTACATTGCATTTTTGACGAAGAAATGAACTGTTAAGGTAACGTGCACATTTTTGTAAGGTGAAAAATAAGTTTCTCCTCCAAAGACGACGTTAAACATTCATTCTGTCTTCTTAAGTCACGAAAAGCATAAATTTAGAGCAATTTTAAAACTGCCAAAGTGGACGATGGAGAATGTGATTAAAGTTTACACTGTTCTTGGTTGCTAGTCTAACACGATGTATCACAGGAAAAGCAATTAACGAAATGTTTCTTTAGCTTAACATAATTAAGTTAATATTTAATAGAGGCCTAATGAAATAACGGGTCCTCAGCAAAGACGTTTGCATTCTTAGGGGGGAAATTAAATTTCAAGAGCACTTATTATGATAAAACAGGAAGAGCAGAGGGACTGTTTATATAATGACCCTTCAAGTGTGGGAGAAAGAGTGAACTATGTCAGATGGTCCGAAAACTTTCTGACACTGAATATTTTCAGACACTTCAGACTTCTCAAACGTTTTATTACATAAACATGTGTATTAAATTTTCTTATGAATTGGACTGGTAAGAGTGTTATTAACAAGCTATCCTTTCCTTGTGCTTACTGAAAAGGTTATTACAGAATTATTTAATTTATAACAAGAAAGAAGAGAAACATTCCAAAGTAAAAATTAGGCAAAAGAACATCCTTGTGTTTAAACGCAAGGTTTCGCTTGGTTTTCGTGTAAATCCACAGCCCTGGCATTTTTTTTTCCAGTTTGGGAAATACTCGTATATTTAGAAACAATACTTTTCTTCAAACTTGTAGTTTAGTCTCAGAGGCGAACTATCATAATGTTATCATAATGAGATCTATCATAATGATAATCGTTTCATTTGCTCCTTGAAGCTTTCGATTTAAATCATTAAAATATTGGCACATGTCTTTCAAAAACATCAGTTTTGTAAGCTGCGTAACAACCCATTAACTGTTTTCAACTTTTTACCTCATTTTCTAATTTCTGTATTTCTTCCAAAATTAGTAACTGAATGCAAAAATCACCTGCCGAATGATCAACAGAAAAAGGGGGATATGAAACTTTATGCCTGGTACGTTGAGTAGCCTGCTAGACTTTAGAGTTAACCACTTCACCGTGTACAAAACTTAAAGATTTACTTCTTTTTTACTTCCAAAGGTAAACCTTTTGCTTTTGAAACTGGTGTTAAAAATATTTCTTTCCCCTTTTACCAGCTGTCAAAACCTACTTAGAAATCTGCCAACTCCTCATACTCAGGATTCTTGAATAGCGTTACTCTACCCGGGTAAAAATATCTTTAGAGTTCCCTAATTCTTATCTCAGAATTAACAAAGACGATCCCCTAACCACAGCCTTTCAAATGAGCAGTAGTTCCCATTGCAATGCCAGCTGAAAGAGAGTAAGTACATTTTTATTTCCCATCTTTTGAAATGGAAATTTTCTTTGTATGTTTGTATAATCTTGTTACTACCATGCACTGGAGAGAGTGTGATCAGTTGGCCCGCCTCTTTTCATTCTCACCAGATTCTAGAGGTTGGAAAACACGAAGCTATGAGTCTATATGAGGGATAAGATTCAGGCTACATTTAGCTTCTACGGTTCTATTCCGCTGCTGATGCCTGAAGACATTTTTCAAATCGACGAGTCTGTCTCGGGAGAAACGGTAGTGGATAATGTATAAACACAGTTACAATTAATGGTAAAAATAATTGTAATTATTCGTCTATGTTACTAATTCATGGTTCAACGTATTTCCACAGTTCATGGTGGAATATACTCTCTTTTCAGGGTTCAGTGTCCCCAGTTTATGCTTCAACGCATTCCTAATTCATGATTCATCATTCCCCATTCATATTTCAGTATACAGCTAATTTCTGGCTTGACATATTACCAAATAATGGTTCAACTAGTGCACCATCTACTAAAACAACATTTCACAATTTGCTATATGTAACGATTTAGTACCATAATTTGGGGAAGCCTTGAACCAAAATTTTAACAGTGTACTGAATTTACTAATGCTTTTCCTTTTATGGGTTATTAAAGCTTGATCATGAAGCTGCAACAAATGCTTTCGTAATCAAATTCGCATTAACAACCTTGTATTTGGCGTACATTTACTAAAAACACTCAATCGATTTCGAGGGCAGCTATAGGTCCCTCCTCATCAGGGGAACAAAATATCTAGAAAGGGAAAGAAATCTCAGTAACGGCTTTTTATACCCTCGGGTAGAACCACGCCCGAGGAGGCAACAGCATTTATCGGCCTCTCGCGTGGTTCTACCCGAGAGTACAAAAAGCCGTTACTTTATAAGGTATTTCTCCCGCCTTCTTCGCATGCCTTCGTGGTTTAGTGGCCTTCGTGGTTCGCTCGGCGCCTATTCGAGAGGTCCGTGGTTCCAGTCCCTGCGAACACGTTACTCATATTTCATGTCCTCTGCTTCGAAATTAACCTAATGTCTGTAAAATGTAATGCCAATACAACAGTAAAATTATTTATTCAAACAAAGCGTATAGGAAAACAGAAAAAATACTAATAAAAAGAGCTTTAAATTCTTAATCAGATTGTAAGGTTGTAAATATTTTATATTAGACTAGACTGCGTTATTTGAAAGTCGAATGCGCAACTTTGAAATTATGCAAGCATAATTTTAAGGTTTAATTACGGCAAACGTATGCTAATAATACCGAATTAAAGTTATTGAATGCTAGGCGAATGAAACTGAAACTGGAATCGAAAGCTAAGGATCAAGCAAAGGCCTTCATAAGACTAAGTTATATAGACATTTCACCAAAACAAAAATTGTTTCGAGGGTAGAAGTTACAGAACATGTATGCACTTGCAATGAGAACATATGTTTTTGATAAGAATATCGTAACTCTTTTGACCCGACGCATATGAAGTTGTAAGATTATATAGCTAAAAGCAGAAATTATGTGTGCTTAATGCTGTTTAAGTGTTTTTGCCTATTATTCTTTATGCTTATTTTCAAGTGTTTTATATTTTCTAGTAGTTTAAAATTTTAATGTTAATTAAAAATTTACATAAGAAAGACCTTTACCTAAATTTTTGTGTGTTTTAAATGTTAATTTGAACATGAATTCTCTCTCCATGAATTTAATTCTGCTGCCTTAAAATGCCTGATTCTAAAAAAAAATCTTTAGGTTAAAAATTGTGATTAAATTTAAAAAGTGCTATACAGAATACGCCAAATATTACGTTTTAAGCATGGAGAGTGATTCCTATTTTACGCATGTAAAATCTTGGCTTAGAATATTGAGCTTACAAATATCCTCCGAAGCCTTTTTGTTTGTTGTCTTGTAATAACGAGAACCGAGGTTATTGGTATTTCTAAAGCGTATAAGCTAAGTAATGTGGATGAGGAAAATAAAATCTGGCATTAGTTCAACGAGCGATTTACAGTGCGATATCACCGAGAGATATTAACAAGGATAATCCTATTTTCAAAAACAAGTTGAGCGGAAGATTCGTTCGAGATTTACACTTTCCCGGTAACGGCTATTAATCCTAAAGGAAATAAATCATCAAATACCTATAATTTTGTCATGTAAGGGTATAACAAGTTAACATTAAGTTTTTAGCATTTATTTCGCCATGAAGGAACTTTAATATGTAATTTTTAAATAATATTTTGCATAGAGATTAGAATTAATAAATGAAACCCCTTTCTTATCTAGTTTTCAACAGTACATTTCTTGTATTACTTTCACAATCGTGTTATTAATTTTTATTATTTCACATCTCTTTGAATTTCTGACATCGTTCGAATCAGTTAAATTTATAGAAATAATTCATCATCTTAAACAAAGGCGTCTAAAACGTGGAGTAGCTTTTAAACGCATAAATCTAAATTTTATTAATAGTAATATAGGGTATTGTATAATATAGATTAAACAGTTCCTTATACAATTTTTCATTTTATATACTTCAAGGTAGAAAAATGACATCCTCAGCTGTACAGGAATTAATTTGCAAATACATACGAGAACAGCTCATTGTCATTTTTATATACGAGTCATTTTCCCATAGAATGTCCTCCACGAAGGCATCCCTCCCCTAGGCAGATAGCCCTTGAGGCTTTGCCGCAGTCCAATAAACCAGTTATTGATACTGTAAAACATACGAATAAATGTTTCTATCTTAAAGTGCTGGAAAATGTAATTAATTAGATCTATCTCATTTTTCACCAGTTTCGAATATATAAATGTACACTCTTTTGCAAAAAAAAATATAAGCACGAAGAAGGACTTTTGCGATCGTGACGAAATTTGGTATGAAAGAACATCTTGATCGTACATGCAAATGATCAAAGTTCCAAGGCACATGAACAGGATCTGTGATCATAGCACTCATTTCTAGTGCGCAATTCGCAAAGCATAAAACCAGTAACAGAGGCGGAAATTTTTTGTTTTTGTTGCTGCCATTGTAAATCCGTAAAGAAGCAACTACAGATGCCATCACGACGATATCCAAAACCTTACAGACAACTAAACGACTTCGAACGTGGTGGCATTGCAGGATTGCGTGAAGTTGGGTTATCATACCGAGCAAAAGGTCGCCACCTGTAGCGTACAGACACTACTGTCCAAAGATGTTGGCAGCAATGGTTGCTACAAGGAAATTGCCGACGAAATGAGGACTTTGGAAGACCAAATGGTATGAAGGATAAGATGATTGTTCGCCAGGCCCAAACCACCCCAACGATATCATTGTCGACTATTCAACGCAATACAACCACGTCTATACCTCCCGTGGCTATACCCGTCCACCATCTCACGGCGCTTGTGTGAGGCTGGGTTACGCTCACAGGAGCCTTTAAGACGTCTGACTTTGACCCCACAACATCGGCGGAGTCGTCTGGAGTGCTGTCGCAGCCGATCTTCATGGCTGCCATCAGACTGGCGTCGTATAGTGTTCAGCGATGAATCCCGCTTCACTCTTGAAACAGGTGACCACAGTGTTCGTGTCTGGAGAGGACGGGGCCAGCGGTCCCAATCAGCCTTTGTTTTACAGAGTCAGACTTTGTATAAAGTTACTTTGTATACAGTCAGAACCTCTGGGGTGATGGTATGGGGCATTATTTCTTATCACAGCAGGTCATCTTTAGTCATCTTCCGTACATTTTTAACAGCTGAACGATATGTTGATACCATCCTGCGGGCGGTTGCTTTATTTTTCATGGCACGTCATCCTGGGGCCATTTTCCAACAAGATAATGTCTGGCCACATACCGCTGGCATATCTCTGGACTGTCTCCCTGCGGTTCATATATTCCTTGGCCGGCAAGTTCACCAGACCTTTCACCAATCTAGAGTATCTGGGACATAGTAGGCCGCCAGATTCGGGTACCACAAAATATCGCAGATTTGGAGCGACAACTGATAAATGCCTGGCAGAAGGTGTCGCAAAATGACATTAGGAACCTATATCACTCCTTGCCCCGACGAATTCAAGCATGCATTGCCGCCAGGGGCGGTTCGACCAGCTACTAATTTAAACACTCCATGGGTGAATGTGGGCCGTGAACAGGTACTATGACCTTGATCTTTCAGTCATTTTATTTTCTGTGTATGAGCTGTGCACATATTCGCTTTCATCAAAAACATCCACTTCCTCCATGGTGCTTCGATTTTTTTGCAAAAGGATTTACTTTAATTACTCTAGAAGAAAGCGCTGCTGAAAACATTCTTTCACTTTTTTCTGACCATTTCATGAAATTACATTAAGAACTCATATCGATAGAAATGTAATGAATAGGCTTAGTTATCTGGAAAAAGATTATTAAATTTATAATGCAAATAATTATTAGTAATCTAACCTGAGGATTACCATTTTTGAAATCTTGTGAGTAATGATGAATCACGAGAATTTTTAACTCGAGAATAGCATGAGATTAATATTTCCATTAAATATGAGTGACCAGTTTCTGTTGATAAACATATGCAAGTTTTTCTAATTATTATTTTTATAAAATATATTAAAAATTTTATGAAAATATATCTTAGTTAGAAAAAAGTTTTAATTTATCAGATATTACTACATGCAGAAATGGATACGAGCTGAATTTGTATTTTAATATCATACACATTTTAAATCCTAGCTGGTAATTCCAATTAAATAGTTTCCTTTCCTACCATATGTGTGAAGTTAAATCGCTTAAGTATTATTCTAACTTTCTATATTCATTTTGCTTTTGGTATTTGTATATAAAAGAAATGATAGAAAATGAATATGGTTTCATATGTAAACTTTCAAACATCTTGCGAATGTGAATATAATTTTTCGTTGCTCTTTATGTATGTTGTCTCTCATTTAAATGACTGATCTTTATAGGATAGAAAAAGTATCTGTTTCCCTCTGATTTTTGTGCTTAATTTAAATATTTTATATAATATTGTTATTCTGTTAAATTTTATATGCATATAGACTTGGAAGTCGCATTTACCGATTTTCAGGTATTTTTATCTGCAATACGTAAATGATGTACATACACAACTTTTTCGCAAATTTAATTAAATTACGTCGTAATACGATATGACATTCATGCTTAAAATGAAAATTAATTTTTACATGCACAGTTAAAAATCTTAATAATTTTGTAAACATTTCCAACAATAGGGAAATAAGCAATTTGTTCAAAGTGTATTCATCAGAAATACAGAAGCCATTTCCAAAATATTATGATGGAATTTAATATTCATGGAATCTGATATACATGGAGAATGTACAGTTAATAACGTCGAGATGTAATATTTATAAGATGCTCTGATTTGCATTCTTTTAATGCAAAATTAATTTTCCAAACAGAATCTATTCAAAGCACAGCCTTTAATAATTCGTTTTTTGAAATGAAATATGTATATATGGATACTAATACATCAAGAGTAAATTTCATAAATTTAAATATTTCAAATGTTAATAACGTCCTTTTCTTGCTTAAAGTGATTCATATTATGCTATAAAGTAAGAGAAGCTGCTGGAATATATATTTCAAGCGTATTTCTTTACTTTTTAGATCATTAATACATACCATAAAATTAATGTGTTCTATTTGTTTCATTGAAAACATACTTTAATATCTTGCATATTTCATTTAAAATAAAACTTTAGTGAATGTTGATATCTCATATCTGCAGAAATACCACTAATTTCCATTTCATTTGGATGGAAGTTGTAGAGAAATTAGGTTATTTCGATAAAGGAGACATGAAAAATGAGCAATGCCCTCGCCGAAACTCGAAGCTCGGACCTCTCGAAGACGCGCCTAGTGTATTCACTATTACACCAAGAAGGCATGCTAAAAGGCCTTAGAAATACCTTATATACTCCGCCTTTTAAAGGGTGATTGGTGATTAGGGGAACCATATGCCAAATCCTGCTGGTGAAAAATCATCATCCACCACCTTTTTTTAGTTGGAGCTCCAATGTAGAGACATTTCGATTCTTAATGTTGCGGGAAGTAAAAAATGAGCAATGCTCTCCCCGGGACTCGAACCTCGGACCTCTCAAATACGCGTCGAGTGTGCTGACTACTATACCACGCGAAGTCATGCGAAAAAGGCGGGAGAAATACCTTATAAGGTGTTTCTTCCGCCTTGTTAGCATGCCTTCGTAGTGTAATGGTAAGCACACTCGGCGCGTATTTGAGAGATCCGTGGTTCGAGTCCCGGTGAGGGCATTGCTCATGTTTCATCTCTCTTGCTTTAAAAAAACACCTAATATCTCTACAATCTTATGAAGTAAAATTTTCTGAAGTGTCGAATTGATTATTTTATCATATATAATAATATTTGTAGTAAAACACTATTGGAATACATTTACAATATAAGTTTGGTTTATTTGAATATGGGAAACTCTCGAAGGCTATCTGCCTCTGAGAAAAGATGACTTCCTGGAGGACTCTCTAAGAGAAACTGGCTCGTATACACATTACCCATTGGGAAAGACAAAGAAGACGCCCATGCAGCTAGCCCGTTCCCCGGAATTAGAACTCCAGGCCTAATTATCAGTGTTCAGCAATTACAGTCTCTCTCCTTTTAGTAACATACACTAGGACGAGACTCTAAATGGAACTAACGTCTTTAAGCAAACAGAAACGTAAGCACGACCTAAAAGACTCTCCTAATCAGAACTCAAATAAGTTGAATAGGAGGCACCCCTGGTGCTTTTAAAACCAGGCAGCAGTTATGGTGTAAACTCCAAAACTAGAATTTTAAATTAAAACTAAGTTTTAGTTAGGCAAAGGCTACACAGAAATATTAACCTCGCAAGTTGGCTCACACTTACACCGGCAAGACAGCACTATTTGCAGGATTAAAGAAATGCTGTAGACAGGAATGCAATTGTAAATTATGACCTTTTAACGTGGCCTTGAATAGGTGGAGCACGCTCCGAGTGAAGCAATTTCAAACCTCACTTAAATAAGTGCGCGCGAGCTAAAATGTGCATTCTGGCAGAAAAACGGAAAATATGAAGTGATAGTATAGCTTCGGAACATAAAATAACTAGCTAAATAAAATAAATAAATTCTTTACAACATGTATAGTAAAACATACAGTATTAGAACAGTCGAATATATTTTCAACCATTGACGAAAATCAAAATAATGCTGTCATTAATTGCCTTGCTTATAAAAGGATTATCTGTTCCAATTCAATTTAAAATGTATAATTATATCCGACGATCACGCATTTATTATAATTTAATGAAATTTCAGCTATAAAATAATATCCTTTGGACCTAATTTATAAATTTGCGTGCAGTATATTCGTAAAACTATTCTGTTTCTAGAAGCAATATTCTGAAATTTTATTTGCTATGACGCTGCTAAATTAAATGCATTACCTTTGATAAATTCAATTTTGTAAGTAATAAGATTATGATTAATAGATATAAGCGAAGCACTAATTTTAAAGCATTAGGATTTCTAACTTAATGCAAATAAACTCACGGTTGAAATCCCAGAGCCTCTCCTTGAAGAATCGGAGCTCATTAGTAGCTAATCAATTTCTATTACAAATCTATAGATATTCCTCGCAGTTTGCTTTAGTCAATATGAATATCCATAAAGCAAATATGATCTATAATGACGCTATTCAAAAGTTGCATGCAAACATCATTACTAAAATTATTCATAGAAACTACAAACAGCTAAGAGCTTAAAATGCATTTACTAATTAAAGTAGCTTGTTACGTGCTAATGCATTAATGCAAATTATAATAATGGAAATATATGTATTATTTCCATTATTATAATTTGCATTAATGCATAAGCACATAACAAGCTACTTTAATTAGTAAATGCAATATAAGATATTTTCAGAAATATTTACTTTAATTGCAGACAAATTCAGACAAATTTATTTTTTAGCTGTCATCTTTATTTACCATACCACTTTTTTGAAGTTTAAAAAACATTTCAGTTACTCTTCTATACCATACAGTTCTTTTTCAAGTTCTTATTTCGAAAGGAATTTTGGCTTACATCACTTTGAGCTTCCATGTTTAATTTTTTATTACTGTTTTCCTTTTGTCGTAATGATTCATTTCCCATTACCTATTCAAGTCTACGAAATATGGTACTTTGTCATTTCCTTCATTTTCTTATACAATCCAAACGATTCTTATACGACAGTTGCATTTTAAAAAGTAAACAATAGCTATCTTTCTAATCTTTATATTCCTTATGACCACGTGTCTAGACATATTATAAATAAATGATACTCATAAGGATATTCGTTGTTTTAATGGAATAAAATATATTCAAACGTGCTAAATGTTAAAATACATTAACGTTAAATGCACTAACATTATTAATGAAATTGCATATTACTAATCAGAAGATACATACAGAAATAATTTCTGCCACCCAGATAGTATAGTGGTTAAAGGACCCTACTGCGATACCGAAGGTGCCGTGTTCTAATCCCCGACAAGGCATGGATGCTTGTAAATATATAGTGTCTGCGCGGTATGGGGGCACTCTAAATATATAATGACTCGAAAGTTCTCTGAAGCGATTGGTGGTAGGGAAGAGATGTTGAAGACCCTCGGAGCCCTCCCTCCCAGGGTGTATATATATGTATATGTTGTATAATTTTTGACTCATGCCTAACTGGCTTCTTTTGTTTATATGTACATTAGCCTCACCAAGTTTTTTAAAGGTTACTCAATAGTACTTTAATTTGTTTTAAATTTTATGGCAGGCGCGTCGGGAAAAGAAACGGTAGGAATTGAGATCTGCGGTATTATATAAATTATTTTCTATAATTATCAGTTAAAAATATTTTTTCGCTTTTGTCTCAATTATTGTCGTTTGACGAAATGCGTAATGGGATTTGCCTATGTACGAGCTATAGTGCTTTCCCCTTGACGAGTCCACAAAAGCTCGACGTAGACTAAATTGCCATTTACTGCTATTTTTTGTTAGTTTTCTGTTTTTTTAATTTAATTATGTTTGTGCTTTAAATGTTCTTTTACGTGTTACAATACCTTTTAAATGTTGATTTTCTTAAATACCAGCATTTAGTTTTTAGTTTTTTTACCTTGTCCTTTTGAGTAATTAATTTGTTTAAATTTTTATACCTTAGTAAGTGGGTATCAAATTAATTTTAGGCGATTAAAATTTTTCTCTTTTTGCTAGGTACATGTCTATCATTTACTTTTAGGCGATTGATTTTAGAATTTTACTCCCTTAACTTGACTTTAATCTTAATTTTGGAGCTCAATGTGCAAAATTCTTGAACAAAAGGTCTTTTGTTCATCTACTACTTTCTATCAACATTATATATATATATGCGGGCAGGCAGATTGACGAAATAAGCAAACTGTGCGAAGAAATATGTGTTTAGAAAAGGCGGGCTGAGATATTTCAGGGTACGTTCTGCTGGCGTAAATCATCAATGCCATTGCAAATCACAAGTAGTAAGTAAAGGTCGAAAAGCGGCCCAGTATTGTAGTTAGGGGAGGTTACCATGATACCGAAGGGCCAGGGCTTGAATCCTGGAGAAGGCATGAATGTTTGTAAATGTATAGTGTCTTTATGGCATGGGGGAATTCTAGGCATATCGCGAGCCAAAAGTCCTCTCAAGACGTTGTTAGCAGGGGAAGATGGGCGGGAGACCCACCTAGCCGTCCCCCCCGGGATGCTCTGCAACAAATTTTGAACCCCAGTTTTGATGCTATTGTAGGGTGCTCAAGGCTGTTGCTAACGACAAGCGCAATCTTACACTCCTTGCCACAATAGATTTCGTAGCGTTGTTCTCATGTTAGTATCAGAGAAATGAAATAAATCCCCGCAACAACAACTACAAAAAAAAAAAAATGTGAAAGCTTTTAGATTTTATATTACTTAAACATTTCTTAAACAGTTCTTAAACATTTTGCGCGTTACTTTGATTTATTAAATATCATGTTCTTCGCATTTAAACCATAAAATTCAGTTCAACGGCAATATAACAAAATAATATCTTATAAAAAAGAACATATCTTTAGAATTTCCGATACACAGTCTTATGCGCTGGAGATAAAAATGCTTTATTTTTCGTACAGTGTTGGCATTGCTGGCTTTGAAATTGTTGAATTTGTTTATAAAAATTCGTTAAAGTTATTCAATATATGAAATAGATAATAAGATAAATTAAAAATTCCAAATGTTGGCTTCCGGATGCCCATATTCCAGTGGTGGCTTAAGTTATTTAAAATTTGATATCTGTAAGGTACCGTTGCTTTTTCACAGTGCGAGAAACATACATCCATTCATGCAGATTCTTCAATATTTAATTTCTTTAAATGTAAAGGGGGCTATAATATTTGGTGGCAAGAACTTGAAAAGTGAAACGTAGTTGATAGTGAACCAACGCATTGTCCCTTTGGGCTAACAAAAGAAATAATTTTGGCATTGAAACACGGTTATGGTTTTAAAAGGTTCTGGTGATACTTTAAGCAGGTCGATGGGATCTTCATTTAGATTTTTAATGCTTTTACTATGATTATTTCACAGATTGGAGAAACGAAAATAGTGTTATTTACGGAAAATAATTGTTGCAAGAATGCTACGCAAAAATGTCAAGTGCACATGGCTTTCCGCGATGCTAATTTACAATGAAGTAATGTCATAACATTTCTTTTATATGCCATTTGACGTTTTTATTTTGAACAGCTCAGTCTAAATATGAAATTTTATATTCTATGCCCTAAATTTCTCCAGAGCCTATTCATAAAATACAGGTCTGTCTGAACTATCTAGATTACGTTTTTGCACGTGTTAAGGCAAAATTTGAATAAAACATCTGATTGCAATCTCTGTTCAATTGTATCAGTTTTATATTTTATAATTAAAAAAACTTTTTTAAAACATTAACTGTAAATTCGCAGTGCTGTAAAACTACGAAAGTATTCAGATAGTCTTTTGTTTCCCCTTCTCGAAGAATGTAAATGTGGTAAAGAACAGTTACATTTTTAAGGGTTGAGGAATTTACAAAATTCATCGCAGGATTTTTGCTTTTAGGGTTCACAAAGTTCGGATATTAAAAAAAATACTAAAAGAGTTCTTGGAATAATCATCATTAACATACTATACACTTAATATGCTAAAAGATGTACCAAGAGTTCTTTAAATCTGTTATTGCTGTTAAAGTTTAGTATGAGTTTCTTTGCAACAAGAAAGAAAGTACGTTCATACATTAAACATCGAAAAAAGAGAGTTTAACAGATTAGAATACAAAGCTGTTTCCTAAATTATTATGTATAATTATTATATACAGGGTGTTTCAGAAAATCGACTACAAATTTTCAGAAGAGAGAGAGTACACCTAAGCGATGGATAATCACATAGCAATGCATGATCGAAAAGGCTTTCCTGGCGCGATAGTGACAATACAAAACACAAGAAGGAAAGAACAAGAACAAGGTCATGTTTACACCACTGACCGTTACACCAGGAAGGCATGCTAAGAAGATGAGAGAAATGGCTTATATACTTCCCCTAAAGGGCGACTGGGGATTACGGGACCCGGTCGCCATATCCTGGTGATGGAGAATTATCATTCACCATCCTTCGTAGTTCGGGCGCCACTGTAGAGACATTAGGTTATTTTGAAAGTAGGAGATGTGAGAAATGTGCAATGCCCTCACCGGAATTCGAACCTCTCGAATACGCGCCGAGTGTGCTGGCCGTTACAGCACGGAGGCATGCTAAGTAGGTCGGAGAAATACCTTATATTGTAAGCAGCGAAATGAAGTAAAGAACCTCATTAAAAGATTGAATTTTTTTTTACTTCTTGAAACCTGCTCTAAATTATCAAGATCTAAATCCAAAATCTCCTCCGAAATCCAAAGTCTCATCGATCATGATGTTCAACACCAATCGTTCCAAAAAATGGGAAGATTAAACAAGGATTTTTTCCAAACTGAAACGCATTTCTCCTCAAGTTAATGAGAAAAGTCTTTTAATACATTTTATTTGCATCTATTCAATCATCACATTAGTCAGAAAAGTCTTCATAAACGTAATCTTGTATTGTTTCAATACATTACATCCACTATGATAAAGAACTCACTATCAAAGCAAATTTTTATTTCTTTTTATTTCTGCTCATTATTCCATTTCAGCCAACTGCTCCATAATAGTCTTTCCGCATATTAAACCTCAACCAGTACGAATGTTTTAGTGCTGTCATTGGGTTGCATTCTCACGGTCGGTGGTTTAGTCGATTATGGGGGCACACTACAACTATCTGCCTTCGGGGAGGGATGCCTTGGTGGGATATGTTGAAAGGGAAGCTGGCTCGTACACATTCAGAATTACCACACTGAGACATGAAACATTGGGAAAACCATGAAAACGCCCATACAGCTGGCCCGTTCGCCTGGAATTGAAGCTAGATCCGAACTACCAGTGTTCAACCATTTTACATGTCTGCTGCTGGTGAGCTTAACGGTCGATGTGTAGGAAAAGAGCACTCTCCCAATGCAATGACATTTATCTCAAATATAAGCTGATCTCACTGAGATTTAGCATAGTTTACAGTTAAGAAACCTTAGTACACTTATAAGGTATATCTCCCACATTCTTAGCGTGCCTTCGTGGTTTAGTGGTCAGCACATTGAGCCGGTATTTCAGAGGTCCGTGGTTCGATTCCCGGCGAAGGCCTTGCATATTTTTCATGACTCCTGCTTCGAAATAAACCTAATGTCTCTACAGTGGCGCCCGAACTAAAAGGGTTGTGGATGATGACTCTCCACACCCAGGATTTGGCGACTAGGTCCCCTAAAACCCTAGTCGCCTAAAAAGGGGTTCTTAGCGTGCCTTCGTGGTGTAATGGTCAGCACACTGAGCCGGTATTTCAGAGGTCCGTGGTTCGATTCCCGGCGAAGGAATTGCATATTTTTCATGTCTCCTGCTACTAAATAACCTAATGTCTCTACACACTCACTTCCAAAAGTTAAGCACGGAGAGGAAAAATGCTAAATTCCGGAACCCAATCAGAATTGAAGAGGATGCAGTTCACTGCAGAGGTAGATGGAACTATGCAAATATGTTGGGTATGTTAGGTAGATGGAAGTATGCAAATATGTTAGTATGCAAATATGTTAGGTATATGTTAGGTGTTCTCCCGCCTTCGTGGTGTTGTGGTCAGCACGTTCGCCGCGCTTTCGAGAGGTCCGTGGTTCGAGTCCCGAGGGAAGGAGTGCTCATTATTCATCTCTCCTGCTTTAAAAAATCCTAATGTATCTACAACATAATTATAATAATAGCGTCGGAACTTATCGATCATTTCATAAATTCGTTCTATAACTGCATAATCTCATTCATTGCATTAAATCGTTGCATAATTGCATTCGAAATAAAGCAATTTTCAGGCATATCTTTGAAAATTTCTGGCTTATGGGAATTTATATTTATTACGAATGATCTCCATTAATTTTTTTATTTTTACTTTTATTACTTCTCAGAGACTTCGAAAACATGCCTGTACTGATTTATAATTAAAAATTTTCTTTTCTCTCTTTTTTTTCTTACTTTTACATGACGCACTTTCGTGATCTAAGTAGCAATAAGCGAAATATTGCAGTCCAACTAAAGTTTGAATATACTTTTTATGGCGGCAATTATTTCTCGGTTTTAGATCTTCCTGTTTATTTGTACCATATATATTTTCCTAGAAAATTTAATCGTCACCTGAAATTATCTCAGATCTTTATTATTCATGTAAAATATGTTTGTTAAAAACTACTTTATTTGTTCCACTAATCACGTTTGACATTAAACTGATATCATGGATGTTACCTCTGGCACATAATTATTTAAAGTTAAGAAAACATCCATGCGAAATTTCGTGTTCTTTGCATTTCTTTAATTTATCTAAAGAATTATCTATGTGAGAAGAATTACATTTAATACCACTTAATTACACATCTTATATATCTGAAGTGGACACCACATGACTTCCTTGCACAACCTATTAAATGTTACACATTTTTGCTGCGTTTCATTTAAATATATTTCCTCGAATTTCATTATGATTATTCATCATTCTCATTCAATTAATTCAATTCTCAGTTCGCGGCAAGGCAAAAATGCATAAAAATCTGCAAAAGTACCTTTTCTTCTTCCTCCTCTCTTCGAGATAAAGTTTCAGGAGAAATATTTTCCCCAGTCTCGTAAAATGTCCCGGATGCGTTCGTGAAACACATCGTTGAACGGAACTGCTTTGTCTAAACAAAGTTCCGTTTTCAGACTAGTGTTGGCAGAAGCGCATTTCTCGGATTTCTGTAGCGTTGCACTTCGCTATATGCGATAATCTCGTAAGAAGTATAGAAGTCGTTGATTTTCACCACTTTGGATAAAGGTTTCTCAGTGTATGTTAAATGGAGAAGAGATAAGTCATAATTTATTCATTTCTTTGCAATTTAGGAGAAGATTAAAGGGTCATAAATCTAATCGAGACATTTATTTGAATAAAACTAGAGTCAAATTATTTAAGATAACGAAAATTAGTCTGTCGATAACATTAAGTCCTTACACTGCATTTGTCACAAAAATTTCAATTTTCGTTGATGAGCAGAAGAGTATTAGGTAACAGTAATAACAAAGTTTAATTAATAAATAAACCTCGTGACGAGAACAGATTTATAAAAGCATAAACAGTTTTTCATATAATTTACAAGTTGAATTATGTGAATTTTTTAGTAAATCTAGTTTTTACCAAAATAAAAAGATTTTTTTTTGTTTCATGATTACAAGAATTGAGTTAATTACATGTTTAGACTTCTCTGCACTTCTAAAGAAAGTGAAATGCGCTTTTTATCGAACGTTATGATAACTAGAATAGTATTAGGTAACACTGATAGCAAAGTTTAATTACAAATTTATCGTTGTGACGAGGAAAGATTTATAAAATCAAAAATATACTCTCTTACAATTTTACAGGCTATATTATATTCCTTCTTTGGTAAATGTAGTTTTTACCAAAAGAAAAAAAAATGTTGTTTCAAAATTAAGAAGTGAGTTAACTACACTGACGGACAAAAAGAGAGGGAAAACACTTTTTAACATTCCTTCAAAAATACCAGATAAAATCTGGACAGTTTATAGAGACATTAGGTTATTTCGAACCAAGACAGATGAAAAAATGAGGAACGCCTTCTCCAGGAATCGAACCACAGACCTCTCTGTTACTCGTCCAGCGTGCTGACCACTACACCACGAAGGCATGTGAAGAAGGCGGGAGAAATACCTTATAAGTTGGTCGCCATATATTATCTCTGTTTCGCTGGTGTCACGGAGATGAGTTTATGTTTTCCTGTGGGCATCGCTACGCTGGCAGGAGGCATAAAAGTCCGCGTCCAGCT
This sequence comes from Stegodyphus mimosarum, assembly GCA_000611955.2. Lineage (NCBI taxonomy): Eukaryota > Metazoa > Arthropoda > Arachnida > Araneae > Eresidae > Stegodyphus > Stegodyphus mimosarum. The sequence continues at coordinate 83,640 of KK114174.1, read as the reverse complement.
GTTCAGTTCATTCCGCTCTGCAACACAGTAAAAATTTCTACTATCATTCTTGAATAATCTTGCTGTTTTTTGGTGAAATGAGTACGCATTAACGCTTAGACTAAGGTACAAGATAGAGAATCGTGTGTAGGCTTGAGGCAGGGCAATCCCAAGCTCATGTTGCAAGAGAACTGGATGTAACATCAAATGCCATCTCTAGTTTGTGGAATCAGTTTAAAAGCAGCCTCATAGTGTCCAAAAGGCAGAACAAGGTCCCCCGAGAGTCTCAATGACCAATGACGGCCGGTATTTGGTACTTTCAGCCAAGCGCCAGATGGACGTTTAGAGCCAAACAACTTTCTTGTGACCTCGCTACTGCCAGATGAACATCACTTTCAAGGAAGACAGTAAACAGAAGGCTTCATGAGACAGGAATGTATTCCAGAAAGCCCACAACTTGCATCCCACTTAATCCCTGCCACAAAAAAGAGAAGATTTACAATGTGCATACAACGCCAACACTGGATACAGCTTTAGTGGGCTGATGTTCTCTTCATGAATATTTCTATATTCAGTCTACAATCTGATTTTCGGTGATTATTGATATGGAGGGAATTTAGGAACTGATACCATTCCAGCAACATCATGGAAAGGGACCATTATGGTAATGGATTAGCGGTGGTCTGGGTAGGAATCATGCACGATACCTGCAAACCGCTCCATGTGTTTGACTTTGGTTCCGTGAATACCCAGATGTACAGGCAGGAGATCCTAGATCTTTATGTGCGGCGGTTTAGAGAAGGTGTTAGCCCTGGACAACAATACACGACCACATAGGGCCCACTTCGTTGATAACTATCTGGGAAACGAGGATATTCAACGAAGGGATTGACCAACTAAGTCTCCTAACCTTAATCCTATTGAACATGCTTGAGATGTTCAGGAGAAGACTGCTGCAATACACCAACTCCCACTCGAAACCATTCAGGAGTTGAAATTTTCTCTAGTGAAGGAGTGAATGTAACTTCACAGACACCACTGAACTCTCTTATTAACAGCCTGACTACTCTTAGTGCATGCTGAGAGACGACCACACACTATTCTAGCCACATTTCCATTGCTATCCTTCAAAGTCAAGTTTGGACAACATTGAATTCTTGGCCATAACTCATGCTAATAAACAGTATTTTCTTTGTTGTTTTGTACATTATTGCCATACAATAAGCTATATCCATACATAATTTCATTTAATTCTATCCAGTATTTCCCGAGATGTTAAAGGAAAAGTGTTTAATCTCTTAATTTCATACACCTGTGTACATGTTCAGACTTCTCTGCATTGTTTTGATGAAAGTGAAATGCATTTTTTTATTGATTATGTTCTGCATTTTTTATTGTTATGTTCTTCTATTACCTATATATGTCTACATCTATATATGTCTATACATATTACCTAATTCTGTCTTTAAAATGATTAAGATATGATAAAATGATTATATGATTAACAACTTATTGCTATTCGTAAGGGGATTTAAATATATGTCGTTTATGTAGGGTATTAATTTTCAAAGCATTTTATTATTATTTTGAAATACATAACAATCTCAAACATTTTCTAGATTTCACGAAACTAGTCGCGTTTACTGAGTATTTAACTTTCATATATGTTAGTTTAAAAGCAGATTTGGAGCTACGTTACATGCCAATGTGTTATGTAGTGGTTTTTGGTTAGTTTAGAATTATGGATTAATGTGTAGTTAATTGCAGTTATTTGTTAATTAATTATTGAGTGAGTAAATTATATGCATTAATTTATGCTTATTCTAAATTTTTCTTCACGAATTGTATTGCTTATGTTATTAAATCAATTATTTGTATGCGAGTTAAACAGAGTTCTCATTCTCACGTTACGCGTTCGTCAGTATTAGCTTCGGGAGAAGGAGACAATGGGAAATCGGTTGTTTCTGCGTAATATTTTAAATTTAAAAATACTTCCTTTTTATTCACATGGTTGAAATTTATACCTCTTAAAGAGAAAAAATTTACCCTTCTTATGAACCTACTTTCATGACTGTACGTTGCCCCGTTGGAGAATTATGCCCATTTAATTGCTAAAATTGTTGAATTTCGTGTTTAAAAATTTACTCTGCTATAAGCGTCGTTTCGGAGCACTTTTTCGTCAAGGTCATGTACTGCGTCCGGTTGAGTGATAGGGTTGTCGCATTCTTTTCCCTCACCCCTCCTTGTTGGCGAAGGGGGTGGCGAGGGTGGAATTTTTTTTGGTGTGAAGAAGGAAAAACTAAGTTTTCGCAGCACTGTTTTGTGTTTGGCGAGATTTGCATACTAATTCACCAAATTTGGTGATTTCCGGAAATTCTGGATTCGGGAGGATTGAAATCGTCATGCAAGGCCATGTTCACCCTTTTTGCCTCGGATTGCAGCTGTAAGAAGGACTCGCGATTTCCTTCCTTTGGAAGAGCCGCCATGTTGACCCAGGGAGACCGGTAGAGGATAGATGTCCAAGGCTTTGTCCGGAAAAAGCCGCCTTCGGCTTGTTGCTTGCTCCCATTGAGGAAGAGATGAAGAATAAGAAGGAGATGTACTTCTAAGGAGATTTGATATGTTACTACTCCTCTGCACCTTGCCATCCTTTATCCAGTCGGGGAGTCTAGATTGTTTTTCTTCGAATCTCAATGCATTTTCCACCAGAGCTTGACGTTCCTTGAATCCCGCTGAATTCGGCTTCTTCCAGATCTCTCACTTCGAAAACATCCATGCGCCTATCATCATCCTACTAGGATGGGCCGGATTAACATCGATAGCTGGCAAGATTTACGTTCGGTGGAGTGCCTTGTACTACTACATCAGCCTACTGGTTGTCTGGGAAAGAATTTCAGCAGATAAGTGCATTCGTTTTTGTCCATAGTTGTAGCGTTTTGTAAAAGTAAATTAAGATTTAAAATTTCAATGATAACCGACACCTTTAGTTACAATGGGTAACGCTTAATTAAGCCTCAAAAGTTTTTTTTTTCTTCGAGATCTCTCACTTCGAAAACATCCATGCGCCTATCATCATCCTACTAGAATGGGCCGGATTAACATCGATAGCTGGCAAGATTTACGTTCGGTGGAGTGCCTTGTACTACTACATCAGCCTACTGGTTGTCTGGGAAAGAATTTCAGCAGATAAGTGCATTCGTTTTTGTCCATAGTTGTAGCGTTTGTAAAAGTAAATTAAGATTTAAAATTTCAATGATAACCGACACCATTTGTTACAATGGGTAACGCTTAATTAAGCCTCAAAAGTTTTTTTTTCTTCGAGTGAGTTCAACTTTGTTCTGTTCCTCCTTTCACCAGAAATTTTAGTACGGCATTCAACTTTAATTCAGTGAACATGTATTCTAAATAATAAGGATGAGTAAATTCACACAAATATTGGAAGAGATTTGATTAATTGAAGGAAAATTTCTAGCTATGATTTATTAAAGTAAGGAGTAATAATATGTATATTTAATTTCTAATTAAATTCTATTTAACTTATTTGTCAAGAGTTTTTGTTGGATCTTAAATCCAGGGTGTTTAATTAAGCAATTGCAGTGCATTTACTCTATTTAAGACCTTTTAACTTTAACTTGGAATGTAATTAAAATTTATATATAATGGATTAAGACAGGATATTAAATTTGTAAACTTATCTAAATTTTACCTTTTTACTTTAAGTTGTTACTATTTTTGGTTGAGGATTAACTTTAACTTTTGCAAATTAAGGAACGATTAAAAATTTAAATTCTACTTTACCTTTAATTGAGTAATTGAATGTAGGGTTAAATGTAATCATTTTTCTCCAACGGGTCTACTTGAATATGTAATATTTTTCTAACTGCCTAAGGGATTTGCTAAATTTATGTATGTAATTTTTACCTGAGTAAATTAAGAAATTTCTTGAACTAAGTAATCTCTATCAATATTGGTAAAGACACCATGCTCGGTGATTCATTAAATTCCTGTGTATTTGTATGCTGGCCAGCAGAGTTTTGATAATTGCATATGAAATTTTAATATTAATTTTTACGGTGTAAATTTTTGATAAATTCATCTCGGTGCATATTTGAAACTAACAATATATATATTATAATTCTAAATGCATTATTTTTATTAATTGCCACTTGAACACTCCATAGATCTAAAAATTTAAGTTGAAAGATTGTCTTCCTTTAATGCTGCAATAAATATCCTTGGTTATATATATATATTTGATTCAGAGTTTTTTCTTATGATGACTTGTGTGAATGTTTTTAACACCAGTGCTCCTGCTTGGTCTTAGGGGTTGTTCGGGTTAGTTATACACAACGCAATGAATTTTGGTTTTTTGATATTATTGTAGGCTAATTATCGCAACAGTTAGTATTTAACATTTAGCACCTAACAATTGGTGCCGCGACAATTTGCAACATAACAAATGTGCGCTGGCATAAATTTCTTATATGCCATTATTTATTGGTCTTCAAAGTGCACATACGGTAAACGTAAGAAATGTTTTATAATTCTGTAAAAGAGAACTGAATTAGAGAAACAACATGAACTAAAGCAAGTTATTGAACCATTAGTAGAGTAAAGAAAAATTTTATATCGTGAATGCGTACCATTTTCGACTTGAAGAAGCATTTTGGGAGTCATATTCCATCTCATAAAAATATATATTTTGAGCAGGAAAAAGTATTTATGCACACGAATGGATTTAAAATGAGATAAGGTCTTTTCACTGAACGAAATACCAGCAATCTTATTGCCTGAAGCACACGCAAATAATAAAGGAAAACATACCAGCTGCAAAACCAGCTGTGATGACTAAATTATGATTTCCGAATGGTCGTAAAGATAAGAATTTAAAGCGCAACAAAGTAAAAATGAATGCACTAAACACATGTTATGATTTATTAAAAATATGTCTACGACATGTTAAGAATATTCTTGAACAATCATAAAACTATATTCTTAATTTTTTTGGTTTCCTGATAGAAGGAATTAAATAACAAAATTTGAAATTAAAATGAAAATTCGGTATTAAAATCAAGTAAAAATTAAATAAAAGAGGAGTTAATTTAGCTCGAAGGTTTTTGAAACACATCAAAAAATAAATTATGATTGTGGACTGATTTTTGAAACGGTTCTCAAAGCATTGTCTTAAAGTAGCTCATTAAAATAAATGAAAATAACGCTAAATACCCTAGAACATCAGCTCTAGCGTATTGTTTGAAGTCAATTAACCAAAGCAAATAAAAAATTTAGTTGTTAGTTAAAGATCAAATATTTAAAGTGAAGTAGAAAAATCCTTATCCTATGCTTTATATTATGTTCAGCGTTATTATTGTATTATTTTATACTACATAAAGTTCAAATTTATGGAAGGCATCAAATTATAAATACCTGCGTTGGGGAGAAATTGGTAATTTTTTTAAACAAATTTAAAACATTATATAAGTTTTAATACTGCAAGAAAAAGAGAAGGTAAATAACGCCTTACAATTAAATATTGTAACGATTCAAAAAATGTGTACTTGACAAAGGAATCAACCTAATATCGAATCTCGCGGAATAGGTTAGCTGCATAGATGTTTTCGTGGTTTACTCCAGAAAAGTAAAATAAATACGACGCAATTTTCCTTGCAGAGTCTTCCACGAAGGCATCTCACTCTTTAGATAGACAGCCTTTTTATGCTTTGTCGTGTTAAATTATGCATGCATAATAGAAAGAATAATTCTTTCTTTACGGAAAATAAGAGAAAATATTCTTGAAAAATGTGAAAACTTAGCTTTAAAGATGAATATACCTATATCAATAGACCACGAAGAGAGTTAAAAATATAAAAAGAAATCGTGTTTTCAAGAATCAATTTACAGAAGAATTAATTTTTGAGAAGAGTACTTTTTATTTGTAATAAAAATGAAAGAAATGAGAGATATTTTAATCTCACAAATTGAAATGAAATTTCGAAAACTAAAGTAGATAGTTTCCGATTACTAGTTTCTAACTGGAAATGAATATGTCTGAATTTAAGTAACAAAAAGAGCAGAATTTTGATTTAGCTGAAATATCCAAACGGTGTAAATGCTCCAAAAAATTCCGTCGGAAAAATCTAGTTTCATAAACCAAGCTATTTCAACGATTCTGTTCGATAAAGCAAATCATGTCTTTTAAAGATAATTCAGGAGTATGTTACATTTCAATCATATCTGAAATCTTAAACGGCATTAAAAATATTTTCGCTATTGTTACAGATTTTGTATTTAATTTGATATTTTTAGTAGAATTCGAATTAAAATTGTTTTATTTTCACGTGCAATGCAGCACGTGACGAATTTTAAGACAAAGCTACGCCGGAAAAGTAAAAACAGAGGAGCGCATGCATTTAACATTTAATAAATAGGTATCTCGTAATTGTACTCTTTTGCTTTCCAGAAATCTCGAGAAAAAAACATTACCAGAATGTTCTGCTGCATGATTAAAACGCTTTAAAAAGCTGAAGAAAAACATCTCAGTTCAGTTGTTTTAAGTGAACTGTGGTTGTTTACTTATTGTTGTTCTTGACTGTAACGAATTCGCAGTGAGATCGGATAAGCTTTTTCTGCGCTTTCAATTCTATTCTATTTAAAGATTTAGTAATTTAAAATGTAACTAATCTGTGATATTGCGATATTTTGCGAATATCTGTGAGGAAACATTTCAGCATTTTGGTTTATTTCTTGTGATAAGACTAAATTTGATTAACGTTTCATCAAGCTTGTGCATTCAATCTGTTACGAACCCGTACGCCCGGAACGCTATTGTCCTTTGGGTATGTTAAAATGAAAGAAGCTTCAGAAACATAAAAAAATTAAATTACTGTTATTTGTATAGATATACTAATAATTAAGTATATTTAAAAAATGTGCCGGTTTTATTTAGTAGAGCCCTTCTTATTTTTTCTAAGTTAGATAAACTTGTGGTTAGTTTAATGTGACCTAATGATAATTTAATATTACGTAATATTTATTGCAGTTAATTTATGATTACGTAACATTTATTGTAGTTAATCTAATCTTAGTTAACGTTTATTGTGATTAATCTAATCTTACTGAACTAGATAACTTTTACTGTAGTTAATTTAATATTACTTAACATGATTAATATTACTTTTATTGTTAATATTATTGTTAATTTGCTAACCTTTATTGTTAATATTACTTAACACTTATGATGATTAACTTATTCTTAGTTACTTACTAAATTAGATAAACTTTATTGCAGTTAAAATATTACTTAACGTTTATTGCAGTTAACCTGATCTTACTTAACGTTTAGTGTGATTAATCTGATCTTACTTACTTACTTAATTGAAAAACCTTTATTGTAGTTAATTTAATAGTATTTTCCGTTTATCGTAATTAATCTAATCTTACTTTCTTACTAAATTAGATAACCTTTATTATAGTTAATTTAATATTACTTAACGTTTATTGCAGTTAATCTAAACTTTCTTACTTTATCTGGACTTCTGTAGATTCTAGTTGATTTTGCAAACATAACTGTCGTCCTTAGTAGGAACAGGGAGCTTACTCAAAGCTATGTTCGTGCGATAGACACAACGTGTAGAACAGTGCTTCGCAACCGGTGTGCCGCGGCACACTGGTGTGCCATGAGTAGGATATAGGTGTGCCGCAATCAAATACATGTATTTGATATTTTGCAATTTTTTATCATGTATTTAATACACAATGACATTTTTTTTTCCTTAATAATGTCTATTTTAAATGTTTTTATATATTTCACTGTTGTGTGGTTGTGTTTGTGATTGTAAGTGTGTCAGCATTTGAATTTTTTCGGCACTTCCTTGATAACTCGGAACTCAAAAATATATAACTTTTTTTTAAACATAAATTTAAACGAAATATATTGGTTTCAGACAATTTTAATTAAAAATAATAGCTCTAAAACTGTTTTATTTTTAAATTTGAAATAAACCAATCAAATTGAAGAATTTTTGTTTTTTAATTTTTTTTAAAAAATTCCGATTATTATGATAACTATTATGATTGCATATATATAAATGTGTTATGGTTTTATAATTGTATATTTTTCAAATTAAAAACAAAAATTTATTGTAAATTTTGTGTATAAATCAATACATATATACATTAGCTTTTGGTGTGACACGAAATTCCAGAAAGAGTTTTTGTTCGTCGCAGGTGAGAAAAGGTTGCGGAGCACTGGTGTAGAAGATACAACAAAGATAGGAAAGGCTGAAATTACTCTTTATTTGCTTATGGATTTTACAAACATTCCCGAACTTCGGGATACAAAGACCAACCACTTGTGGTCTGAACGTAAAAGAATATAAGACTACTAACTAACTAAAATTTAAATAAGAGCTAACTTTTAATATTTTATACGGATAACTAGCACTAAGACTGGCCTTTTAAATTACTGCGTCTGTAGTACGCAAACTGCAGAAAACTCCAATACGTCTTTAACTTTCGACAGGATTAACACCTCTGGCCTTAAAGGCGGACAGTACCTGATGGCAAGCTCGCGTGGAAACTCGCAGCAAGAGGACTCTCTCTCCTTCTTTCTACGCTCTTGGCAAAATGCCACAACTTAAATACTTAATCGTTAGCAAGAAGAATTTGCATAAATAGATTGACGCGTTAATTCTGGCCGGAAGTGGAAAATAAGAGATGACAGTAAAGTTTTAAAATAAAATAAAAGCTAGTTAAATTTAAGATCCTTACAACTTGCTAAATTAAATAACCTTTATTGTAGTTAATTTAAAATTACCTAACGTTTATTGGAGCTAATGTAATCTTACTTAACGTTTATTGCGTTAATCTAATCTTACTTATTTACTAAATTAGATAAACTTGATTTTAGTTAATCTAACTTTACTTAACATTTATTGTAGTTAACTTAATCTTACTTACTTATTAAATTAGATAATTTTTATTATAGTTAAGCTAAATATACTTAACGTTTTCGCATTACATCATCAAGATAAACTCCTTCAGTATAATAGAAGAGAAACACGCCAATGTGGCAATCAAAATCGCTGAAACAACGATGTACGCCAAATACAAGGTTGTTTCAGCGATTTTGAAACTCCTTCAGTGTTGAGTATGATTTGAAACATTTGCAATCCTGTAATTAAAACGCTGGTGTAAGTTCACCAGGTCAAAATCAGTCAAAAAGGCATTTAGGAACGATTATCTGTAGTTTTTTGGTGTCATTCCCACATTTCAAATAAAAAAATTCTCCACTTCTGTTTTTGGTCAAAAATATCTTTACATTGTCATGCGTTTATAAAGATATATTCGTAGGATGTTTTTTTCGGTGAATGGTAAGCTGGTATTAAAATTTACCCTCAGCCGATTCTCTGCAAACTGCATGCCTCTAATCATAGTTCCACAATTAAATCCTTTCTGTGTTAAGGCATAACAAAACTGTGTATGACTTGTTTCACTACACGTTTAAAACTGCGTCCTATCGATCTTCATAAACTCTGGAAACAAAAATAAAAATAAAAACACACTACATGCAAATGAGTTTAACGGAATGCCTTATCAGTAGCTACCCCATGATAGCTTTCTCCTTAACCGCAGGGAAATTATAAAAATGAAAATATATCCCCGAGAAAAGTACAGCGTCCTTTCGAAACTTCTATGCTGGAGAGGTATTGATTTGAAATGCTCTGAAAACTGTATCGATCTGAGCAATTTTATCTAGTACTATACGAATTATCTTATTTTGGAGAGTATTATGAATTGCCGCATGTGATAAGGCAACTTAACCACGAGACGTTTTCTCGCGCAAGTTAATTGTGTTGCGATAATTTTTGTATACTGTCTGAAGTTTCAAATAGTTCACGGTAAAGCGAGAATAATTAGTTAAAATTGCAGCGTAGAAATTTCAAAAGTTTATCTCTTTCAAATAGAATTTTAACTAAGAATGACTTAACTCAGCGGTACATTATCTATAAAAGTATTTTTATAAACTCCATTCACACTTCTGTAACAAAAATAAGTTCCAAATTTTGAGACGAAAATATTCTATTACCAAGTGGAATTAAATAGCAGGTAGCGTCAATGAATGTGTATTACTTATTTCAGCATTCTTTTTTGAGTACGAACGTCGGAAAAGTTCGTGATCAGACTGAAAGCAGCGTGCTGCACTACTGTATAGAATTACACAAGAATATAAAATAATGTTTATTCTGTCGAACATTTTTATCGTAAGTTAAAAAACGAATAAGGAAATAAATGAAAAATTTAAGTTTCGCTTTTAGTTTATAAGGTATTTCCTCCCTCTTTTGTGCATGCCTTCATGGTGTAACGGTAGCACACTCGGCGTGTATTCGAGAAGGTTTCAGTTGCTCCTTTCTCCAGTTTCCTGACAGTGAAAAATTCTAAGTTACTCTACACTGGCTCCCGAACTGAAAGGTGGTGGATGATGATTCTTAACCACCAGGCTTTGGTGACTAGATCCCCTAATCCCCTTTTAAAAGAGTGAGTATATGAGGTGGCACACAGGGCGCAGCCCAATTCGCCTAGTCTATTTAATAGACCCTATGTCTTTAGTAGGCTTGGCCCGTTCAACAAAAACGAGGACGTCCAGCGAGCCAGCCTTTTCTCAACAAAACGCAATAAACTTAAAGCAGCTTTTAAAGAAAAATACATAAACATGTAAAAACTTAAACATAGCATTAAAATATAATTAAACGCTCCGGAAAACCAAGCCAGGGGACCGAGTAATAAAAATGTTAGTATAATGAAAAATGACAAAATCATAAAAACGACCGAGAGAACGCTTCTCATCGGACCTTAAGACATCACATAAGGAAATTATAAAAGAAAAATTAACTAGTGTTATCGAAATTAGTAAAAAAATAACACACAATAAAACACAGACAGTTTCCGCTCTACTAAAGCATCCAACATATAAGCCAATTGACTGAAATAATCCAATAAAGTGGCAATTCAATTCGTCTGTCTTTTGGAATTAATAATCTTCACTATTTGCCTTGCAACCTTTATTTCTTTTCTATAATCTTTAATAAATCCTCTATTCTTGGAACTCCATACTCCATTCTTATCTCCCCGGTGAGTGTACAGATCTCAACAAAATGTTTCCCATATATAAGGTATTGTCTCCCTCCTTCAAGAATGTCTTCGTGGTGTAACGGTTAGGACTCTCCGCGCGTATTCGAGCGGTACATGTTCGAGTCACGGCGAGGCCATTGCTCATTTTTCAGTCTCCTACTTCAAAATAACCTAATGACAATACAATCTTATAAAATGCAATTTTTAGACACATAAGAAATATGTTTGAAATATTGTTTATCTTCTGTATGCTGAGTGATTTTCTACAGCATATACGAATTTCTGGGAAGAGTAGGATACTCAAAGACGAATTTAAACCAAGAGAAACGCAGGTTTGAAAATGAAATCGTAACGCGATACAGGGAATTATTGGGGGCCCGGTAAACGCCCACATGGGAAACCCGTAATTCGACAATTTTCGCAAAGGTAGGCGGAAGGAAAGTTTCAAAACTGCAGTTTAATCAGATGTGCATCGAGCATATTCTGAAACATCCGAAATTTTCATGGCAGGAGGAACGATTATATGAAGTAAGCACTTTTGGGAGACGTGTCATGAATAATTGATGAACATAAGGGCTCGTCAAATCAAAAAGATGTCGCTTCGTCATGCAAAAGATATTCAGCGTGTCAGTACAATAGCAATCGTTGCTCTCTTTGGTCTTTGCCACCGTCTTGAGGTCCTGAACTGAAACCAGTGGCATTCGTAATATGAGAAGCTCGTACAGATCCTTCAGCTTGATCTGCAGAAGAATGAGCGAATTGCCTTTTTCTGGATTTCATCTCATTCACAGATAAAGCATACTTCAGTTATAGGGAAGGTTCTTAAATTTCACATAACTTCCATGACCCCGAGTTACACTAACATATACAACATAGCACCAATTTGCTGCCAGTGTTTGGTCTGGGATTGTGAAAAACCATCTAACAGAGACATATTACTTGTCTGTTTGCTAGTTTGGATGGACGGTATTATAAGATATCTTAGGGGGGGAGTCTTGCACAAATGGTTGAACGACTAAAAAATCCAACAGTTGATATGATATGTTGTTCCAACATGATGGGACATAGCCATTTTAGCTGTAATATTCTGTAACAATTTAATGCGACATTTCGACAAAAGTGGATCGAGCGCAGTGGTCGCATGCACCAAAGAACGTCTATGTAAAGAAGGAAAGGCTCCATAATCGTAATGTAAACCAGTTTGTCTTCTACGCCGCTAGAAAGAAAAGGGAACATTCGCCAAGGTGTTTGGCGACAGAACCTGTTGGCGAGAATTTCCCGTCTGTGATGTACCGGATCTGCCCAAGATTTTCCTTCTCCACGTGCATAGGTTAAGATGAATCGTTCTTTGATCAGGGAAATGACGAAATATTAGGTGAAGTTTCAGTTTCACTGGCTGTTGAACTTGCATTATACATATCGCAGTTTGATATCTGATTTTATATCCGTCAATATGGAGGGGAAAATATGGAGTCACACAACTTTAAACCCTTGATAAACGTGGTCGTCGAACCTGTTCGAACTTCGACATCAGCTTCGTGCTTTGGCGCTTTTTGGCGACAGATATTTCAGGCATGCGCAGCTGTTACCCTTTTCGTTGGAAGGGAGCCACTTCTGCTGCAGCGAAATTTTCCTCCTTAGCAATACATATTCTTTGCATGCACTGTCCTGGACGATAGACAGATGTACCCTTCCTTGATTTTCTTTCCAAGGCCAACATGGAATGGTTTTTGTCCGATACGCCCCGTCAACAGTACGAACGAACTAGTCGCAGGCATCTGCGTAGCGACGGCAGCTTTTTGATGGACGCGCGGAATGTTTCAAAACGTCAGTAATTCCATCGGGCACCGATGTCCAACTTGTGTTGCAGTGGTGGTAAAAAGTGTAAGCATTTTCGGTAATCTCTTATTACTGCAGTTGTTTAAATTTTAATGAATAAACTGATGCTTTTAACTTATGTGTTGTAATTCATTTCCCCTGTTAGCTGCATACTAGCACATAATAATAGCATTTCCGATACTACACTACTATCCGATTCGTTCTTTGAGTAATGTATATTTATCAGAAGCTTTTCTTCGCACAGTAGGGAATCCCCTTGCACGGACAGTAATTCAAATAACTGAATCACTGCAGTAGCTGACGCAATTAATTGCACGTAAGGATATTATTAAATGATAAAATAATATGGTGTTTATTTTGATATTTCGTTGTTCTTGTTTGCGTACTTTATTAAGAGAAAGACGCGTGAATACTTTCCTTGCTTTATACATTAAATTATTTATCCTTTACTAGATTAAGTGATCAAATTACTACAATATATTGAATCGATATAAAACACTTTAAATGAATTTGATTTAATAAACTTTGCTTGTTTAAAAAATTTAGTTTACGCTACATTCTCGGGGTGTTACCAATGTGGCTTTGCTATAGTGCTATGTGCGTAAAATGGGTTGAAAGTGCGAAGTAATAATCGAGCTAAGTTTAACATTTTTCACCGGAGTTGAAGATTAATGAAAACACAAGTGTATTAATTTCCATGTTTGAGTTACGACACATTTTCTAGGATTGTAATTAAAGGAATTATATGTAATTGATAGTTTTTTTCTATTAAACATTTCTAAATTATAAATTAAACGGTAACTCAATTAATCCATGCTTTTATTAAAATTATAGTATTATTAATAAATTATTAATAACGTTATAGCATTATTAATATAATAGGAACTCAACACAAGTGTTACAAATGAAAACCAAAAAACGGCAAGTAAGGAAGCATGACAGCAGTAGCCATAGAAATATTGATTCGCTGACATAACCAAAGTTTTATAATCACTTAGGGTTTACATAAAACCATTTAAGGTATTTTAGAGT
>KK114174.1:24698-38636 GCA_000611955.2 Stegodyphus mimosarum | reverse complement strand
AAAAATTGCATTATGCAGCACCTGAAGGTAGTGGGTTGCCACCGGCTGCAGTACATTAATCCAAGTATTGTTGGGCCGTCATTGTGCCCTGAATACGAAATAGAGGTGACCTGGAATCGTAGGCAATAGCGCCCCAAACCATTATGCCACGCTGTCGCGCTGTGGGCGTTCCACAGTTACTGCCGGATTAGATCTGTCTCCACGTCGACGCCACATACGTATGTTCCGACTGTCACTGGATATACAGAAGTGTGACTCATCTGAGAACACGACGTTTCGCCATTCTGTTATTCGCATCGTTCCAGTCCAGTACCATTATAAACGTTGGCGTCTTTGCTGTGGGGTCAACGCAGTCTTCTTAACGAACGCCGTGAGTGTAGGCCACGTTCAATCAATCGACGGGAAATGGTTCTTGTCGACACGGGAACATCCAGGGTATCTTGGACATGCTGCAGAATCGCGGTACAAGTGACTTGCGGGAACGCCACAGCTTGTCGGCGGATGCGTCGATCCACGCGTGCTGACGTCTGTTAGCTGCACCCGCACCCCTCCTTCTTCCCACATTCCCTTGTTCCAACCATGTTCGCCATAGCCGATACACAGTACTCACATCCATGTGTCTATCAGTTGCGATTTGACGTAAGGACCAACCCGCCCTTCTCAGTCCGATCACCATACCCCTTGTAAAATCGTCTATCTGCTGGAAGTGCCTTTGTTGACGGCGGCCTGGCATTCTCTCCTATTACACGTAGCCTCCGGGACAAAAACCAACTTTCTTCGATAATTCGTCTGGTAGAAATAACGACACGAATTTTGCCCATTCTGCACGTTCCTTACCTTATATCTTAGTTCACGTGCGTCGGAGATCTGCGCGTTTCACATCATTCGCATAATTCAGTGAGGTCGTCTACTCTAAAGTTTGCATAAGTTTCTGACCACTCCTTCCTGGTGTTGCATTTTCAATGTCGAGCAGTGTAACGGTACTACTGTAGATATAAAATAAATATATTACTGTAATTAATATTTTTGCAGTAAATGTTAGATTGAAATCGTTTATATAATCTTATTATCTCTTTATTTTCATTCAAATAATAACTAACTTTAATAAGAATCTGATGAATTTCTGTGTGTAAAATTTTAAATACAAGGAAGATATATAGAGATCTTTTCTTTACTTTTAAAGATTATATGCGGTTTTTAGCGTTATTATAGTATACTACAAGCCAATTTAATTTTAATTTGAGTAAAATCTTCTAAGTATTACCAAATGTTTCTTAAATACTGTTGTAAGAAAAAACTGAATAAGCTGGAAGTTCTAAGTTATGCAGAAACCTAGAGGGAAAACTGTATTTATCAACATAAATAAAGACTTTTCGTTAATTAGTAAGAAAAAAAACTTTTCTCTTTGACCTTTTCAAAACACAATAAAAAATAGTCTCAGACACTATGATGTCTATCGATCGAACTTAAAGCAAAGGCATGAAAAACAGACTGTCCGTTTTTCTTTGTATTCCCCGGACATAATACTTTACAACAGGAACAATTTATTATTAAGAATTTTCAGCCTTGTACATCTCAGCTTTTATCAGGAAACTAAACCTTTGATCTAGACTTTTTAGATGCTTGTCGTACATGAAAAAGGCGTGAAATAAAATGTTCTCGAGTTGCAGTGTCATAAATTTACTTCAGACTATCAAGTTTTGTGGGATATTCTCCAAATAATAATTTGAAGTGACTTCTTTGAAGTACTCAGCGAGACTTAAATTCGAAACATTACATAGCCATTCATTATGAGGAAAATGCAAGTGTTTTAAAAACTTTATGAGGAATTTAGAATCGCAAAACATGCGTTACTGCGTTTGTGTGTGCATTAATTAATTTAAAAGAAAATATGTATATAAAACCAGGAATTAGATTTATTGCCATAAAATGAATTTTGGGTTTTGCTTTGAATGTACAGAACTTGCTACATTTGCAAATGATAAAATTTCCAGTAATGTCATGATTGGAGGCTGACAGACGCACTGTTGCAGTTGGATAGCAATGTAACTTTTAATTAGAAAGTGTTGGGAAAGAAAAGATTAGGAACATATGAAAAATGTAGCAAAGGAAAAAAACAATGACTTTATTCATCACTCATCAAGTTATTTCAATGCTCTTAATTCCATTTGTTTCAGCTAAAGTTAATTAATTACCTTCTGAGTATTCGGAACGTATTTTATAAATTAAGAAATAGCGTATAAAATGAAATTATGTAGTGCGCAATAATTCTGAATTAGATAATGTTAAACTTAATTAATTATTAATTTTAAAACGTTGGTCCTAAACATAACATAACATAAATCGGTCTCCCAAAATGGTAGAGTAGCACAACGGAAACACATACCATATTTTCTGGCCGATAGCGCGCACATTAATTTGTTATACGTTTTAATTTTTAGTTATATTCGCCGTATAACGCGCACCTAATTATCCACGAAGAAACCTAAAAAAGTGTGCAGTGCTTCGAACTTTTGAGGTAACTTATTCGAACATTTGTCGTAGCCTTTCGAACAGTGATAAACTGCACTGGCAAGCGATAAGGGGACCAACATGTGTGTCTGTTAAATGCTTGAGGAAGTACATATTTCTACAAAGAGAGTGGATTGCATTTAATGCAGGTGTCTAAAAGAATGTTATTGTAGAATTTCGGAAAAATGGGAGATATAATTTGGAGTAAGAATGCACTTCCAACCTGAATGAATTCGAGGAATTAGGAGTTAGATGTTTTCTCTTTCTGTAGTCATTTGAAGCCGTGATTTTGAAATGAAAGCCGTGATTTTGAAATGAAAGCCGTGATTTTGAAATGAAAATCGAATCGCATTTGCTTTAGTTGCAATACAGTTGATCCAGCGTTTCTTTTGGTAGTAAATATGGCTCCTACGGAAAGAAAATTACACAGTACTGGTTTCAAATGCAAAACTATTCATTTTACTAAAGAAAGTGGTAATCGTGCTGCAGGAAGGATGTTTGGTAATGGTGACAACCGTGGGTTAAATGCTTGAAGGAGTAAATATTCAGACAAAGGGGGGATTATATTCAATCACGGTACCCAAAAGAATGCTATTTTTCAGAACTTCCAACATAAATTCGGGGAATTAGGTATCAGATGTTTTTTCATTCTGTAGTTATTTGAAGCTGAGATTTTGAATTAAAAATTGAAGTCTCTAGTAAATCGCATTTGCTTCAGTTGAAATACAATTGATCTAGTGATCCTTTTAGTACTAAATATGGCCCTCGCGAAAGAAACACAGTGCTGATTTCAGAAGCATTCGTTTTCCGAAAGAAAATCGAAATCGTGATGCAGCATGGATGTTTGTTGTGGAGGAAATTTGGAGGGGATTATGATTATTTATTTATGGATCAAAATAAGAATGATGAGGAAGATGAAACTAGATGATACGCCTGAAGGTATAACGGAAGAAAAACATGATGAATTCTTCATGTTATCCGATAATGAAAATGTTTAATTTCATCAGGTATATCGTTTCTTTAAAGTAAGTAGCATTTTGGTACATAATACATCTAATTTTGTCCTTATTTTTAAACTGTTATTTTAAGATCCGACGTATAACGTGCATCCGTAAATTTCCGTCCTACTTTTTTGTATTAAAAGTGCACGTTATACGCCGGAATATACGGTACTTGATGCCAAATTTAAAACACAGCGTAATCAGCAGAAGTAAAATGTGAAGCTATTTTCCAGTTCGTTTTTATCTCGAAAGCCCATAATATTAAAAATAGTAGCAAAATTTATGTATCTGTATGAATTAAGTGGGTTTCTGTACCTTCAGTGTCTTTTTGCCAAGTGGAACCAAAAGTAAATATTTAATTGTTTGCACAGAAAAATCTACGTTCTCGCCAGATGGCCGAATTGCTTATTTCTGCGTAGAATCTATTTAAATTTAACTGTAAAAATTGTTTTTTAATTGCTTTAACTATATTTAGCTTTTTATATTTTTGTATATGGTTTCAATTTTTAATAAAGATATTTTGAGATTTTATGTAATTTTGCCTTATCGCAAAATGAGAACTGAATTAATTGAATTAGAAATATATCTCTAAATGAAATTTGAAAAAATATGTTTAAATAAAATGCACGGAATATGCGTATAATTTAATATTCCCCCACAAGGAAGTCGCGTGGTGTACACATGAGATTTTTTTAAATGTTATTTTGTTTGCAGTTTCCTTATTTTTGTTTATCCATCTAATAATAACATTGAGATAAAATTAAGTACTATCTTTCGATATTAAAAATATTAAACACGTTTTCGCACTACAACTGCGTTTTCCAATACAGCCCACCGTCCATAACATTTGTATAACTCCTCTGGTTCTAACAAGTATTGATACTTTACGCAAGAAAATAATTCTTATATTGCATTGTTATATATTACTACGTAACACCACTTTCTGGAGCTGATTAAAGCTTAAATTTCAATAGGATCTTATGCATAAATTAAAATTGTCACTTCTTCATCACATTATAAGAAACATGCGCAAACTTTCTGTTACTTGCAAATTCTACTTACTTACCCTCGTTGGATCATAAAATCTTGTTTAGAACGCATACCGCTTGTCAACACCATAAAAAAGTCCTACTTCTAAATTACATCCCAGTCGGCTAGTACCAGCCATCTTGTTAATCTTCCCACTGTAAATACTAATCCCATCATTAATATCTCTAGTATTCAGTTTTCAGAGAATCAGATGAAAGTATTAAAGTTTAACTTCAGTTTTTCTAAGACATTTAAACCACCAGTTCCTCATATTATAAGGTATTTTCCCCATCCTTCCATCATGTCTTTGTGGTGTAATGATTAGCACACTCGGTGCGAATTCGACAGTTCCAGGTTCGAGTCGCAGAGAGAGCACCGCAAATTATTCACGTATTTCCTATTCAAAACTCCTAATCACTGTACAGTTGTCTCCCGAACTAAAAGGTGGTGGATGATGATTCTTTACCACCAGGATTTGGTGATTCAGTCCCCTAATCACCAGCTGCCCATTAAAAGGGGAAGAATATAAGGCATATTATTCCTCTTTTCTGCGTGCATTGGTGGTGCAACGGTAGCACAATTGGCGCGCATTCGTGAGGTCCTGGGTTCGAGTCCCGGCGAAGGCATTGCTCATTTTTCACATCTCTTGCTTCGGATAATCCTGATATCTCTATATAAAATCATCGCCTCTGTTGAGAAAGTTTTTAACTTCTCTAAGCTTTCGGAAACACAAAAGAATGCAATCCGCCACTTAGTTCCTCAAAACGTGAATTTTAAGAACGAACTATTTCTTTCGAATCTTAACGAAAAGGAAAAGGATGCTTTGCGTGAAATTCATTCTAACACTAACATTGTAATTTCTAAAACTGGTAATGACGTATAGATCGTTGTTATGGGCAAACACATATACACTGATGGAGTAATGAAACTGATAAAGGAAGGTCCATTCTACTCTATCCCTAAAGATCGTTTAACTTCGTATCCCACGAAAGTTAAAACAGCTACTTTTATAAGGTATTTCCCCCGCCTTCTTCGCATGCCTTTGTGGTGTAATGGTCAGCACACTGAGCCGGTAATTCAGAGGTCCGTGGTTCGATCCCCGGCGAAGGCAATGCTAATTTTTCAGTCTCTCCTTCTTCCAAAAATCCTAATGACTCTACACTGGCGCTCGAACTAATAAGGTGGTGGATGATGATTCTCCACCACCGCGATTTGGCGATTGGGTCCCCAAAACCCCAGTCGCCCTTTAAAAGGGGTAGTATATAAGGTATTTCTCCCGCTTTCTCCGCATGCCTTCGTGGTGTAGTGGTCTGCATGCTCGACGCGTAACCGAGAGGTCCGTGGTTCGATTCCCGGCGAAGGCGTTGCTCATTCTTCATGTCCGATGCTTTCAAAAATACCTACTGTCTCTACACTTTGTCTTCTTATATAATCCCGAGTCAGTTTAAAAAATCACTTATTCCACCTACTGCTAACTGTGCTAGACTCTACGCTGTTCCCGAAGTCTACAAAATTATAATTCCGTTTTGAGCTGTAGTTTCCGATTTATGAGCGACATCATATCCTTCGGCCATATATTTGATTTTCTGATTTTCTCCTTTTCTTTCTAATAGTATTCCAACTGAAAACAATTCTTTTGAAGTTGTCTATAAGCTGAAATATTTTTCTCCCTTGCGTTCCATTCTAATTTTGTTTTTATGTTAAATCACTGATTGCTAATATTCCTTTGGAAGGAGCACGAGATTCTGAGAATTCCCTTTGACACACTCTGAAATTGAAGAAGTAATATTTCTAACTAAAATCTCTTTGAGTCAAATACACTTTATTTCCCAAAATGAACTTTATCGCCAAATTGAAAAATTAGCTATGGACAATCGCTTCAGTCCTGTACTTGCTGATATTTACATGCGCTATTTCCATGTCAATTTATTTGACAAACTGTCTTTTCGTCTCTGGATTCGTAGACAACACTTTCTCGCCTTTTGATGGTATTAAAGAGTTATTCCAGATTCTATCTAAATTAAATTCGATTGATCAGCCATCAATTTTAATTTTGAAACTGTATCTGATAATATTCTTCCCTTATTAGAAATAACATTAATTACCTTGTGGTGCTTCTATTTCATCTTCCTGTCAGTTATAAAAATGCACCGATTCTCCAGAATTCCGACTTTCAAGTCATTTTCTCGCCTTGTTCGATTCTTAAGAATTCCATTTCTGACTTTAATTCTTGGGGAGCTTATAGCATATCGTGTCAGTGTGGTTTGAGATATATCAGCCTAACTAAAAGCGCATTAAAGTTTCGTATCAAGAAACATGAATTTGACTTTGGGTATGAAAAATTATTTAAAAAGCTTCTTCAGTTGGCGAATTGGATTTTCTTGAGGTTTCCGACAGTCACAAAGATATACCTTGTTTATTGAATGAATTTAAGGCCAATCCAGTTTTTTCTAACGCTTTTAAAATTCTTTTAAATTCATTTCTCAATTTCATGACTAATTTTGCCGACAGAGGGCACTACCTTCTCGTTCGCTTTACTGCCTGCTTTAGGACCTGCTGCTTTCCAATCTTGCTCCTGGTGAAGAGGGATCTGTACCTGATTGCTCTTGAAACGGATTGAGTTTCTTGACTAAATCTAAAATACTAAGACATGAGGTTGCTGCTTTCTTAATTTTAACTTTAAATAGCAGGTAATAAGATACGGCTTAAAAAAATCTTCTAAGCACTATTGATTTAATTTTTATTTGATTGCAGGATAAAAATAAGCACTGGCTGTGAAAAGTATCTTAAAATAATAATAAAACATAATGAGTCGGATAGAAGAGCTGAAAGAACAATGTATAAACCTGTATCAGTCAGATTTTGCGAATATCATCGGAAAGATTGAGAATATGGTGATATGGTCTGCAAAACATACCTCTATTGCTTTCCAAAATGATGAACCTGAAGCTATTCCTTTTCCATTTCAATAAAGGTGGATATTCTGTATGTAGAAAAAATACTTGAATATGATGAACTCCAGATAATAATAGCTGCATAAATTCTATTTCATGGTCGATATAACTTTTCCTCTAAACATGCTAAATCTTAAGCTAAGGGCAAAAAAGGAAATAACAATTTCCCTTTCACAAGACCTGTTTCATTTGAAATTCGTGTATGCGCTAGTCTTGAGAAATATGTTGTGAAGGAAAGATAGATGCATTTTCTCCCCCTGCATTTTCTAGTTTGGAAGAAAATCTAACAATAGGACAATTGAACATTGAAATAGCGGTTTCATACATATTTCTTCTTGAAACCATCTTAAAAGTCGAAAGATGTCTCCGAGAAATGATTTCGAGATTTTTAATGCAAATATTCAGATTGCAGGGAAGGAAATGATTTCTTTAGCATTTTTTATCAAAATAAATGTACCTTAAAATGTGCTGCTTTACTCTGTCGGGTTCCGTGACAAATAACTTTGTGTTTCTATTAAACTATCTGCTGTAAATAGCAATATCCTATTTAATATAAGCAGTACTAAAAATAGTTTAAAACATAGCTTTCTAACTATGTATTGATAGTTAATCGTGATTTTCAGAAGATTAAATTATATTTCTGCAGTACTCAGTTAAAATTCTGATGTATAGAGCACATGACTTCCTTGTACAGAATATTAAATTATACGCATTTTGCATTTCACTTAAAATTATTGGATTGAATTAAATCTACTTCGTCGATAACGAATAAACCACAATAGAATAAATGCACTCTTTAATATTCACTATATTTCCTTACCATAGAGACAGTCTGGCCCAAGGTTCACTTAACAGTGTTACATCTCATTCATTTTATAGCTCAGAATGCACAAAAATTATGTATATCATGTGACAAATTATCTAATCGTTGCCACAAGTTCTCTTCAAATACTATAATAAGTCTAAAATTATGTATAAAAGAAATTAAACAAACTAAAATATTTTTCACAAACGATTCATTATTTCTCATTCAATTAATTCAGTTCACACTTCCCAGCAACGCAAAAATACATTAAAAACTTAAAATAGCTAGCTATATGAAAAATTACGAAGTAAATCTTAAACACTTATTTCTTCGAATAAATTTCAAAATGATTCAATTCGCAATAATAAAAGGCGGCGTTACCTTTGTTGTTGCAAACCTTAGTTTCTCTAGATTGGCAACAAATCCAATATGAACTTACGTTTTAAATGTAAACAAATATATGAAAAATGATTAGGCTTAGCCGCACTTAAACAACTTCTAAATTATTGATAATTTACCAAATCTTACAAGCAGATTATAAAGGCATAAAACCCTTAACCGGAAGATAAGAAAAACATAATTCAATCATTTTAAACCACAAAATGCCCAATTTGCAAACACATAAGAACAAAGAAACCGAGCTCACTGACCGGACTGGATATATGTATATATATATATATATATACATATATTTATATACTTCTGGTGCGGTCTACTGCAACTAAAATAGGAGGTGCACATCTACGTGTTATAGCAGTCCTATATACAAAGTTTCAGTTCTGAGGCTAATCGTTTTTCAGTTATACGAGATACATACGTACATATGCACGTAAGTACGTATTTACAGACGCCAAGAAACAAAATCTGTTCAGAATCCATTTTAAATCAGTTTTATAATTTTTTTAGTGAAAAAGTGTATTTTATTCTGTCCTTAGGTTCAGGTATCACGCAAAAATAACGTTAATATACTTTCGATAGCGTCAAAATGGGTATTTTCGTTAAAATTACATACCCGAAATTTTTCGCGATTAAAATACTTCCTTTTTACTCCGTACAAGGAAGTAAAAATAAAACATTAAATAATTTTAAATTATCAATAGAAAAATTAATTACGTATTATACTAAATTGCTAAATTTGAGTGTAAATTAAACTTATAATTAATCTAGACATAATTGCATAATAATGAAATATAAACGAAGAATTGCATAAAAAACTTTAAATGCATTTAGATTTTGATGGCTGCTGGGGATGTAAAAATGCTTGTTTTCACCTTCATTAAGCGTTATGTTTGGTGTAGATTTAGTGCCAGCAAAGAAGTTTAGTTTAGATGTGCTTAAGTATCGCTTATTTGTCATTTATACAATACAGTAGGAATATAAGGCTTGTTTATATATCCGAAATCGGCAGACTTCTCATAGAAAATAATGGGAAATCCGTAACTTTCGCCAACGCAAATTTCGCCAAAGTAAAATTTTTCGCCAAAGCAAATCATTTCTAAAATTCGTTACTCTTATATTAAACAATGTTTTCATTCTGTTTTTTTTTTATTAAAACGTAAACTATTATTAAAATACTTGTAAGGTTTTAGTTTAAACTAACAAAGTTTTATTTTAATTTGCCTTTTTCTATCTGTTCTTATTTCAACTTACCGTTAGAATAAGCGCACGTTTCAGCTTTATGCGAATTTGAAATGGAGCCAAGTTTCTACTTAAACGGTAGGTAGGAACCTCTCAGTGTGAGAGAGCTTTTAGTCTCACACTACTGCTACTCTGTTCGACGTTCGCCTGACCAGCTAGTATTTAAGACCAGCTAGTGCCGTAACGCTGTTACGTTATTACTTATTGAAGTAAATCTAAGTACGTTAGTATTAGTTAAATCTTGCTACGCACCATTTAGCATAGAGGCCAACCTCGCGCTCATAGCTCTGTGAGCAACAACTATTTAATTTCTATTTAACTTTAGTTCAAATTATTTGATTGTTAAGTTTAGACTCAAGTGCGGTCATTATTTTCTGTATCCCTCCCGAGTTGAGAAATGGTTGTATATAATTGTGGTTTAATAAAAGAGGATTTTAAATCCTTCTGAAGTGAAATTCTTCTACCACTTAACCACAGTTATTACCACAGAACATAGCTGCATTCAGCTCCCTGTTCAAGATCAGGACTTAAAAGTTTTCACGAAGATTTTCGCCAAGAATATGCACCGAACACTCAGTCCTGGCATACTATCATTTCGATGATTTTCCTGTGTAATATTCTAACTGCAGGATAAATTTTTAACAGCAATTTCACTTTTTCATTAATGATTTAATGTGTTATTTATTTTAATTTAACATACAAATGAAAGGTGAAAATAGGTAGATGTAAAGCTGATTTCGTCTTAAAATATTACAGATAGAATTGGTTGTAAAGCGTTATATATATAATACCTACATTATCGTATATTTTTGCTTAACAGACAAAAAAGATAGGAAAAGGACACCTAAATGCTATATGTCTAACATAAACGATATATGCATCTCGAGGAACTATATATATACAATATAACAAATGGTCTCAAGGAAATGTAAAATTTCCTTTTCGTTAATTAGTTCTCAATATATATTTTCTTTTACTGTAGGGGACTATGACTTCTAAGGTTTGTAAATCCTCAGAAATTTAGTTTAATAAAGAAATCCTCGAATTGGGCTTGGATTATCTGTAAAATAATCAAGCCAAATAAACGGTCTTATAGGACGCAAATCCTTATTTATGAGTTCTGATACAATAGTAAAACTGATCAAGCCCAAATTACGTAAAAGCTGTCTCATCCAGTATGGATGAGAGCAAAGTGTTTATTAGACATTAAATCTTTGATATTGCTTTAAATCATCTTTTATGAGACATGTAACTGATAAACAAAGCAACTCTTTAATTTGGAGTTTATAGATTTATTAAAATATTATTGTCTACAATTGGATTAGTGTCAAGCGTATTACTTCCTTGTACGAAGTAAAAAAAGTATTGTAATCATAAACAATTCCAAGTACCATCTTTCAGCGAAAATATCCATTTTGACAGCTATCGAATGCAATTTAATGATGTTTCTTGCGTGACATCCGTACGTAAGGACAGAATAAAGGACTCTTTTTCCCCCCAAAAATTATAAAATTCAGTTAAAGTGGATTCAGAAGAGATTTTTTTCGTGACACCTTACGTACGTATGTATCTCGTATAACTCAAAAACAAGTAGTCTCAGAACGTTGAACTTTTGTATATGGGACTGCTATAACATGTAGTTGTGCACCTTCCTTTTTAGTTTCAATCTGCCGCACCAAAATTATATATATATATTATAAAAAGAAAAACCCTCCCTATTACATCTCCAAGCAACGAAAATTCAATTTAAAAACATTATTGAAAAGGTATTGTATATTGATGGTAGATTGACTTATCCCCTTGATAAGTCGATTAATCTGCTATCAATAACTGGTTTTTCAATACTAAAAAAGTTTACTTTTG
Source organism: Stegodyphus mimosarum (assembly GCA_000611955.2). NCBI lineage: Eukaryota > Metazoa > Arthropoda > Arachnida > Araneae > Eresidae > Stegodyphus > Stegodyphus mimosarum. Next base: position 26,835 of record KK114174.1, on the reverse strand, counting down.
ATTTAGGCATTTTTGGGATTTAGTTTTTCCTTAACTGTGTTTTAAGCAAGGAGGACTGAAAATTCTATATTTTTTTTAAATTCTGAAAAATACCTTTTCAATAATGTTTTTAAATTGAATTTTCGTTGCTTGGAGATGTAATATGGAGAGTTTTCTTTTTATAATTTATAGTGTATATATATATATATATATACCCACTTTGTTATCGTGGTCAGTGAGCTCAGTTTTTTGCTCTTATATGTTGGTAAATTGTGCATTTGTTGTTTAAAAATAAGTGAATTTTGTTGTTCTTATCTTCGATTAAGTTTTCTATGCCTTTGCTTAATCTGCATGCAATATTTATAGAATTATCAACAATTTATAAAAGTTGTTTAAATGCGGCTAAGCCTATTTCTTACCATAGCAGCCATATTTGTTTACATTTGAAACTTAGCAGAATAGTAAATTAATTCATTTTGCACCTTGAGTGTCTCTTGCCGCTTGGGACCAAAAGTAAATTTTCAGTTTTATGCACCGAAACATTTGTCTTCTTGCCCGCTGGCCGAATTGCTTGTTTTTGCGTAGAAACTGTGATTTTAATTGTAAAATGTTTTATTATTGTTTCACCTGTATTCGGTGTTTTATATATTTCAATTTTTAATAAAGATATTTTGAGTTTTTATGTACTTTTGCCTTGCCACGAAGGGAGAACTGAACTAACTGAATGAGAAATACATCTCTTATAAAATTCGAGGAAATAAGTTTAAATGAAATGCAGAAAGAAATGCGTGTAATTTAATATTCCGCACAAGGAACTCACGTATACACACATGGAGATTTTTTGTTTAGTTACGATATTCAAACTAAAAATACGTAATATAATTATTTCCCTGAAGCAAATACAAAATAGTATTCTTTTTAAAGCAACAGAACAGCCCATTCTAACGTAACACAGAATTTTTGAAATCCACGTTTTATACCTAATTTCACTAAGCTGTCTCAAAATGGCAACGCTAAGCCGCATCCGGTCTCTGAAACAATTTTACAGGACCCGCGAATACATTTCAATTATGTATTTATTGTAAATATTGTGCTGATAAGCTGTAATATAAGTACATTTTTATAATTTTTTTTCATCATTAGAGATGATAGTACCGAGATATTGCGCAGATAAGCTGTAATATAAGTACATTTTTATAATTTTGTTATCATTAGAGATGATAGTACCGAGATATTGTGCATATAAGCTGATTGTGCAGATATTATGGATACCGAGATATTGTGCAGATGAGCTGTAACAAAAGTACATTTTTATAAATTCTTTATCATTAGAGATGATAGTACCGAGATACATTAAGTGACCAACACCTCAAAAGCATAAGAATTTATGTCCAGTGCGTGGGAAATATATGCTATATCTATTACTGCCATATATTTTGTTTTACTCGCGTTAATGGTTAGTCTAACGTCTCTGGATGCAGATTCTAGAGAAATATTTAAACTTACTTAGAAGTTAGAATAAACTTCTAATTATTCCAACTTAATCAACTATTCCCTGATAGGAAGTTGAAATCGATATAAAAAATTTCCGATTTTGAAATTAAATATCACGGTCAACTTTTGTCGAACGGGAGTCAAACTTCTTACAGTTTTATATTTTAGGAAACAACTTTCTGAAATATAAATATAGGAACCGAGAAGATCGGATTAAAAATTAGATTACCTTATTTGTCAATTTTTTTTAAATTTGTAATTTCCAGAGTATGAATATTTTTGTCATTTAAAATACTTATAAGGTATATCTCCCACATTCTTAGCGTGCCTTCGTGGTGTAATGGTCAGCACACTGAGCCGGTATTTCAGAGGTCCGTGGTTCGATTCCCGGCGAAGGAATTGCATATTTTTCATGTCTCCTGCTTCGTAATAACCTAATGTCTCTACAGTGGCGCCCGAACTAAAAGGATTGTGGATGATGACTCTCCACACCCAGGATTTGGCGACTAGGTCCCCTAAAACTAGTCGCCCTTTAAAAAGGGGAGTATATAAGGTATATCTCCCACATTCTTAGCGTGCCTTCGTGGTGTAATGGTCAGCACACTGAGCCGGTATTTCAGAGGTCCGTGGTTCAATTCCCGGCGAAGGAATTGCATATTTTTCA
>KK114174.1:0-24496 GCA_000611955.2 Stegodyphus mimosarum | reverse complement strand
ACAAAGGATATATATATATATATATATATAAATAAGTACAGACGTCATGAAAGATTGCTGTTGCATGCATATGGTTTCATAGTAGACTGAATGCACCCAGGTGTGATGAAAGTTTAATAACATTTTTTTATCAAATGAAACACTTCAATTTTTTTCACTTTTGCACAGAAACACTCGTAGAGGTGACTACAGTATCAAAGAGTACAAACTGTAGTTACGCTTCAAACTACTAAGAAAGTTAAATATAACGCAATGCAAAGCGCATCTAAAGAGAAAGTTTACACGTATATATCTCAGTTCACCCTGAACTAACAACTTGCAATAACAATAACTACTTTTTAACTGAGAGCAGATCCTGGTTACCTGGTTAAGAGCTATACCGGGCTACTGCCTAGGCAGCGATGCCGGTTCATGAAATAAAGCCCTAAGGCACATGACGTAATAGAATCCGGACGAGGGTGAATCTCGGAAGAGAAGACGGAGGCAGAATGAGAGCAGATGCTCTCACTTCGGCCTTATATAGTTTTCAACCGGAAGCCGAGATATTTATAGCAATTTCTGCTTCTCGGACAGGAACCGAAAAGCCTTCTGGGATCGGACCAAAATGTCGCCATTTGGCGATTTCTGTCCAAATTTGGATGTAACATTTGGCCAAATTTCGTGAAAGCTGTTGCGAGCTTGTTGATAAATCATCAAATTACCAAATTACCCATTTACTCAATGTTAAAGAGACTTGCTTTTGTGTTCTTATTTTTTTGTCTTTTTTTCGTCCAGGCATAGCGTGTCTCTTAACATCTGTTTCGTGTTACATTACACAGCAAAATGCAACAGTTTCACATATAATTTCACCATAATCATTTATCTTTGTACAAATTCGCTACAATACATTTTGAATCCATTTCGAAATCCGTTTGAGAATAAAAAAAAGTCCTTTGTTCTGTACGTTTCCTTAATCAGAAATTCGTAAAGGTTTTGAAATATGAAATAGACAATAAAGCAAATTAAAACTGGCTTCCTTTTTCCCATATTCGGATGGAGTACTGCGTTTTACAAAATGTAATGGCTCTGGGTATCGCTCTTTTCTCACAGTGCGAGAAACATGCATACATTCATGCAGATTCTTCATTATTTAGTTTATTTAAATATAATACAGGACAATAAAATTTGTTGGCAACAATTTAAAAACCGATTCGACGCAAAATGCCGTTTCGAGATTAATAGCTCTTCTAGGCTAACGCCTCTTTAGTCTAATTATAAATAATAAAACGAAATGAAACGATATTTGCCCGAAAAGATTTTCTCTAATGTATTTGTTTTAGTTGGGGTATATTATCTTAATGAGCTTAATATTTTTTAGTTGAAATTTAATTTATTGATTTCTTTAGCATACTGTTTTCCTAAAGGGATAGTATTAAAAATAACGTCTTTTTTAATTTCACTGCGAAAAAACTTTTAAGTGCTACTCAAATGTTTCTTGAAATTTAAAACAATAAATATGCAGAGAAAACGTTTATCTTCAAGCTACTTAGGAAACTGGAGATTGAACGGATAAAAAGTTAAAGGTTTCATTACATTTTCATAAAAAAACTCAAAGTTGCTTTGAACGCATTTTTACAGATTTCGCTTCAAATCCAAAAAAAAAACGTTTAATTTTTTTTTCGGTTTAAAGATAGGTTTTACTTTCAATTTCAAAATCTTTTGCTCCGTAAAGAGCACTTAAATACAATCTATTTAAAATTCATTGAATTAGAATATAATACGGAAAATAGACCAAGAAATTACAGTCTAAAACGGAAGAAAATTTAAAGCGAGCTCTTTTCAAATAGTAACTTATTAACAAATACATACTATATACTACATTCGTACATAGGCATGAGAAAACAGCCATTACCTTTTATTCCGTTTACCTTCAACTTCATCCGATTATGCAAGTTAATCATGAATAGTTGGGTATTACATGCATTTCAGTTCGGAAATATATGTTAAATATTAACTAGGATCTCTCATTGGTTAATCAAAAGAGTCTTTTAAAACACTCCAAAATAAACTGTTAACTGTATTTATTTTTATTTAATTTTAAGATGCGAATTAATCTTAAACCATTATTTATGAAATAAATGTAACAACAAATAAAATTGGACAAATGTTATAGTGTATTGCATAATAAGAAAAGAGATGACTTGCATGCTTGGCTATCATAAACTGAGCTCGACATTGGAAGACTGTTTGGAGAATAATCCCTAAATATTAAAGTACGTAAAAGTCAGGAGAAGGGTGTAAAGAACCATTTATTAACTCAAATAAAATTCTCAGATGGCACCAACTCAGGCTTACAAAAGGTACCATTTTGGGCTTAACTTAAAAGGTAATGAATAACTTAAAATTAAATTAAGTTAGTTGATAATTAGTTAAAACTTAAAATTAAGTGAAGTTGATAGTTAACCTGTGAAGCTCTCGCCCAAGCTGGCTCTGACTCAAAACAGTCGGCGTAACAGGCCTTATGGCAAGAATAGCTCAACGCCACAGAAATATAATCCCTAGAAAATCAAGATAAAACTAGGCCTTCAGACAGCCAGAACACGCTCTGATTACACCTACCAAAGCCTTCCTTCCTTTAAATACGAATTTCTTTCTACCTCATTTGAATATATGCGCGTTAGACGATTTCCATGTTGGCAAGAGAGTGTGAGTTGAAAGCAAGAGTGACAGGAAAGTACCTTAACCACTTAACTGTTTGTGCAGACAAGCTTCCGCATTATTCAAGCGTCAATTTTTTTTAATCGCAACCGCAGCATGACAACGCCAAAAGGAATGCAACACCCGGTTTCTTCGTCTCTTCTGCTGCTGGAGTTCGGAGGTGTAGGACGGCCTTCGGGCCTGTTCTTCTCCTGCCGACGTGACGCGCTATTTTTTTTCCTTTTTCCTTGAATGTTGCGTGATAAATACCTTGCAAAATTTGTGAAAGGAATTCGACTTGATGGTACAACGCAAGAAAAGTATTTTTCCAGTTTCATTTAATATTGCTGCTGCTTATAATTTTTCTGTCTAGTTACATTGTCGATTAAGATGTCTTCGCCTCGCGAGTGATCACCGTACGCACGTGTCTTCTCTTCTTTCGATGTAAAAAATACGATCGTTTACCGAATATGCTTATTGACTACACTGATTTTTGATGGTTCCACTTCCTCCAGAACTTTCATTTTGCATAGAAGGAACTTGATTGACACTATTGGAGAGCTCAACGTCAGATTGTTAGTGTTCGTAAAGTCACGTGTAACATGTTCCGGGTGTGATTTTGTATAAGTACCTGCATTTGTCTGTCTGGCAAATATTTTCTTTATTATTCCTTAGTGGTTATTCTGAAGTGCTAATGCTGAAAGAAAAATAATTGATTTTGTGATATATTTAAGTTATCGTCTTTTGGGGTAAGTTTGCTTTGATCTTATATTTCCTTCATAGACCACACATTTCTAGTCTCACATTTGTATGTATCTATAGGTTACTGACACACCGTAATCTCAGTAATCTTAATTTTAATTGACGATTTAAGAAGGTAAATAATTTTTACGTTTGGTACCCACTTTCGAACCAAATTCTATCATATTTGATTCACATTTCTATTACACTGTTTTGCCCGAAGGCCGTTCGAGTGCCGGGAAAAAGGAATTTTATGGTTTGCCCGTACACTGATCAGGCAGTGTATTTTCCTACACCAATACATTAATTTTCCGTATTTTTAATATTTTTTACTTTGCAGTGTTCCTAATAGAAGTCTCTAGTAGTCCAGGAGAGGTTGGATTGTAAAATCAATTCAAGGATGGGTTTTACTGCTTTCCATTACGCGAAGAATTTCAGCGAGTTCGTTTGCACGTGTTCAGTGTATTAGAAATTACGAATAGTAATACTTGCCCATTATGTCAGGATATGGAAAAACGATGGGTGACAGTGAATGGCTCAGAATAAAATATAATTCTGATGTTGGATCAGAGAGCGAATCTGAATGTTGCTATTCTGGTAGTCCTGAAATTTCTTTACCGAAATTCTGTAGTAACGATGAGGAAAGAGAAAGTTCAGATGATGTAATTCGGTTCAGATCTTTTAAGAAATGGATACTAGTAATCCTCCTCCACTACCGCCACGACATTCACAGCGAATTCACTTCTTTCGCATTTATCTCCTGTAAAGTGTTCTTTCCAGTGCCAAATCTTCGTGAGAAAAAAGCCAACTTTAAGTAAAAATGCCTTAATTTCGCCGTAATTAAAAACTATATTAAATTAATAACTGTAATACTTGTACAGTTCTGACTAACTTGAATTCATATGGTAGAGTCATTAGGTTTATTTCGAAGCAGGAGAGAGGAAAAATGAGAACAGCCCTCGCCAGGACTGGAAACATGGACCTCTGGAATACGCGCCCAGCGTGCTGACCACTACAGCACGAAGGCATGCGAGGATGGAGGAAGAGATACCTAATATACTCCCCCTTTTAAAAGGTGACTGGGGATTTGGGGACCCAATCGCCAAATCCTGGTAGTGGAGAAATATTATCCACCACTTTTAGTTCGGGCGCCATTGTAAAGTCGTTAGGCTTATTTCGAAGCAGGAGAGATGAAAAATGAGCAATGCCGTCGCCGGGACTCGAACCACGAACATCTGGAATACGCGCCCAGCGTGCTGACTACTACACCCCGAAGGTATGCGAGGAACGAGGGAGAAATACCTTATGATATAATCGATTAGAATACGAAATTGTTTATAAAAATTGCGCTTATTTTTGGCCATAATTTGGCAGGAAAATGAACCAGTTAAGTGGTTAAACATAGAATAACTGTTAAGCAAATTAAATAAATCCCCAGAAACTATTCCATTTTCTATTTTCAAACATATTTAAATTTTTGATAGCTTTAGTGATTATATAAGAATTTGTTCACTCTTACCATTTGTTATTGATATTTTTTACATAATTCATACCACATGTTTGTAAGAAAAAAATACCATCCTATCATAATGCAAGTGACAACAATACCGAGCATTTATATATGTACTCTTCCTTAATAACGAAAAACTCGCATATGTTTTCTAGAAAGGCAGAAGTTATTCAGATAAAGAAACTCCATTTAGAGAAAGTGAGAATTCTACGCTCATATCTCAAAATAATTTCACTCCAAAATATCTTTTAAAATGAAGCTTACGTTCCAGAAGGGAGAAATCCCTTTGCACAAAGCACGCATTTGAAAACTTTATAATAGAGAATGTAATTAATCATGTCTCTGAGAGGAAAATTCTTTTACCCATTACCATAAAACCCGCTCGACGACACACGCCATTTCGAGTTCAAGTAATCTGGGACAGTTTAAGAATCTGAATGAATATGCTTATGTAGTGAAGATACACATTTGTAGGTTAGATAAAGAAGCATTCAACTTTCACGTTATAGGTCAGTGAATGAAATGGCTTCTAGTTAGGGAGAGAAGCAAAATTACGCTCGCAAACTGAGTGCAGAAAGTTGTATACGGCGAATTAAAAAGTTAGAGTTTGTATGTAATGTCAAATATAAGATTTATGGATGCTAAAAACGTTTTAAATTATACTTGTACAATGTTTTTGTTCTGCATTACAAGCAAATATTCTGTAAGGTACATTTAAATTTTATAACACTTATTTTAATTTGATTAACCTCTCTTATTTTGCCTCGTTTCAACTTACAACTCCAGACCAAAAGCATTTTTTTAGAATTATATTGAATGCAAATGAGGAAGAAATGGTATTAAAGGAAAGTTTAACTTACTTCGAGAGAGAAAGTTAGGAATCTTGAGTAGGGCGCGTTTGCCTTTGGCTAATTCTTTCTGGCTGCTGTTATACTACCTGCTGGCCGTATATTACGTACTTTTTGATAGTTGCCGGCTAGCTTAAAATTAAGGCCAGCTCCGTTAGATTGGTATCAACTTCGAATAAACCTCTTAGTTAATTATAGTTAGTTCTTATTTCTTATTTTTGAGTTCAAGTCCGAGTGGAGGATTTCTTGTAAGCTCAAAGAAAGTGGCTACTGCTTATCTTATTTTGAGTGAAATAAAAGGTAATTAACTCTTCTTGAGCTTACGATTTCTGTTCTTGGAACAAAGCGATTAAAAGTTTCCCCGACATTTAAATTAGCAGAATCAGAGTGAGGAACTCTACAAGCTTATAAATTAACAATAGCCAGATATGTAATAAAATACTAAAGCCTGTTTTATCTTATAAGGTATTTCTCCCGCCTTCTTAGCATGCTTTCGTGGTGCAGTGGTCAGCACGTTCAGCGCGTATTCGAGAGGTCCGTGGATCGAGTCCCGGCGAGGGCATTGCTCATTTTCATCTTTCCTGATTCTAAAATATCTAATTGTCTCTACAGTGTCGCCCGAAATAAAAACGGTGGTGGATGATAATTCTCCACAAGGAGGATTTAGTGATTGTGCCCCATAATCCCCAGTCGTCCTTTAAAAGGAGGAGTATATAAGGTATTACTCCCGCTTTCTTAGTATGTCTTTGTGATGTAGTCGTCAGCACGCTAGGCGCGTATTCAAGATGCCCGTGGTTCGAGTTCCGGGGAAGGCATTGCTCATTTTTCATCTTTGCTGCTTCTAAAATGCCTAATGTCTCAACATTCTGCACTATTAGTTTTACTAAGTAAGCACACTACGTTACTAGTTAAACACTGATAATTTGGGTTGAATATTGACAGTTTGTATCTGCTCCAGTTATTAACCGTTGAAGAGTTATTAACCGTTGTGATTTTTTGTCTTGTCGAAGCAAAGGCAAGAGTATTTGCAAAATCAGAGCTCAAACCACTATTTTTAACCTACGTTTAAGTATTAATGAAAATACTTTCCCAATATATGTACTGAAGCATATACAGTGCGGAAAAAAATGGAACAATTCTATACCTCACATTCTACTGGGCAGATTAACGAAATTCAAATGGCCTTTTCATGTCTCCAAAGCGTGACTTAGGATATATATTAGATGTAGATATATAATTAGATATATTAGATTTATATATAGCATTGTCCTAACATAGATATTTTGAAACAAAATCGGACTTTTCCTGAAATAGCATACGAATTGTTCTATCGATTCTACGACTAAAATTATACCCACATATTAAATTTGTAATTTTTGGTGAGAAATGTGTGGAAAAATTTTAAAATTTATCTTGGCGGATTTTTTTTTCAGTTTGCGCTAAAAAAATCACTTGGCGAACTTCCCAATTTATAGCAACCTATTCTCCTGTCCTTTCTTTCATTGTCCACAAGCGAAAAAAAGTCATCGTTCATAATTTCAAATAATTTTTACAGAATGCGTAGACCACATTTTCAATGTTATCACTTACAATAAATACGCCAAATTTCAAAACGCGACAAAATGTAAATTCAAGTATACCTTATGAAATTTTGAGTGAAAAAAACTCTAATGTTTTGCAGGTATGCTTAGAAATACATCTACTTTAAGACGATGCCAAAAAATTATAGGTTATAAGTCAAAATGTTTTCGAAATATTTACAAAAATTATTTTAAAATACAGATTTTAAAAATAAAGCATAACAAATTGGCGAATGTTATTTGGAATGAATGAACCTAAATTTCTAAATATGAAAGCAAGAATCAAATAAGTTTAGTAAAAAAGAGATATTAATAAATACATACCAAATTCAATTAACATCGAGCAGCTAAAATTTCGAGAGCTCATTTTTTAAAAACTATTCATGCGGTTTTTACTAAACTTAGCAGTTTGGCATAATTTGAGTCGTAGAATCGAAATATGGGAAAAAAATTGGCATGTCATTTCAGACAGAAGTTCGATTTTGTGTCAAAATATTTATATTAGAACAATACTGTATATAAATATGATACATATTCTAAGGCGCGTTTTCGAGACATGAAAAACGCAAGTTGAATTTTGTCAATGGGCTCAGTAGAACAAGGGATATAGAGCTGTTTAATTTTTCCCTGCAGTGTACAGGTATGTAATTCTATTTACTTTATTTCCTTCCCCAGTCTTTGGCCACATAAGGCCAGATGGTTAAAGTTCTAAACAAATGTAGCTCGACTTCGGTTCGTTACTTAAACAGTTAACTTATTACCTGCATGAGCTGTATGATATGTAACGCAAATTCACGCTAGTTACTTCAGAATTTCGTGCGTAAATGTATCCTTTCTTCTAAGCAAGCAATTTGCGTGCCTTGCGGCAACTCAAAAAGCAACAGACTCCACTTTGCTCTTCTCTATAAATGGGTAGAACTCTGCATATTTATCTCATATATAAGGGAAATAATAAAATAAATAAATAAATAAAAAACTGATGTGGACACCGCATGATTTCATTTGTACGGCCTATTAAATTATGCACATCTTTTGTTCCTCTTCGTTTAAACTATCTCCCGAATTGTTCTAAGTTAATTAACCGATCTCTAGAGGCAAGTTGAGAATGGCATCAAAAACTGCACATTTTGAAATTAATTATCCGACTTAATAACTATTTTTATTTTTTCTGTGAGTAAGCACCACCAAGGAAGACCACCGAACTGGCCTTAGCCTCATAGTGTGTTGTTATCTTCCCGGCAAAAACCATCTACTCTTCAATTAAGATAGAATAACAATTCGAACAAATATTAATTTAAAACTCAAACAACAAAAATCAGTGTTATATTTTCACATTTTCACAGGACTAGTTTCGATAGTTTTCCCGAACCATCAGCCTCAGCTGCAAAAACGCAAATGAACGAGATAAGATATAATGATTAGATAAGATAAGATAAGAAAGCCTGGACAGGAGACAAGCTACTGGCGCCATCTGTGATGAAACCAGAATTCAAACATAATTTCTTTAAAGGATGAAGGCAAAGATGGATTGGAATTAGGGTCGTTAACTTGAACAGAAAGATTGTTTTTGAATGTGAAATTCCTCTAGAAAATTTAGTTCACCAATGGAAGATGTTTGTTGAATAATTTTGGCAGCAGAAATATTGAAAGTGTGATTTTCGGATCAACAATGTTGGGCAACAGAAGACTTCTGTGTCTCCTTTTTTCTAACATATGCCTCATGTTCCTTTACGCGAAATTTCAAGGCTCTCATAGTTTGGCCAATTTAAATTAAACCGCACTGGCAAGGAATCCTGCAAATACCCCAGGAATTCATATCCGCAATGAGGTCCTTGAGTATGGAACTCGGAATTTTATGGATGGGAGAATAAACGAATCGAAAGTTAAATTTCTATAAAATACGTTCAACTTTATAGCTAATTGATGGAAAGAAGGGAATGACAACAAAATTTTTATAATCTCCTAAAACAAGTGTCTGCCTTTTGGTGTGTTGAGATGAGAATTTTTTAACTGTTTGATTAAAAATGTTGGGTGAAAATCCCCTGTCATAGTTATTGTTTTTAAATCATTCTAAATTGATATCTACTCTGTGCTTCACCTTGCCTCGAGAACGCAGCAGAATAGACGGCAAAGAGCCTCATAAAGTCTACATGTAAGCTTGGAAATTCTGTCAGCAACTAAAAATTAAGGAAAGAAGCAACTAAAAGATTATTAAGAGTCGCTCTTAGAATGAAACAGAAACTTGTATTAGTTAAAGTAAGAAAAAGAGGACCTGCCTGTAAAATTAATTAAAAAAATCATTTAAACAAAATTTCCTAACCTCCAAACGTAAATTAACGCATTACTTTCCATGTGCTTGACGCTTATGTAAAACATTGTGATTAAATGATTGTGTGCCTGTTATCACAAAGATAACAATATCCTGCATAATTTAGTTCTTTACGCAAACTTAAACTGGAGTTGTTTCGAACTTAAACTGGAACTTAAACTGGAGTTGTTACGCAAACTTAAACTGGTCAGCACGCTCGGTGAGCGTGCTGACCGCTACACCACGAAAGCATGCTAAGAATGTGGGAGAAATACTTTAGGAAATTTTTGTCTCCTTTCCATAAGCTGGAGCAATTTGTTTTCAGTTATTACACGAGTAATCGTAACACGTACGTAGTTATTACACAAATAACAATTTTACGATTAAATAAAAAGATTTGTTTTAAAGTTTCTGATGAGCTGAATTTTATGACTTAATTTCGTAATAGGAGATTAAGTAATTAAATCTTCTGTCATATATAGTTCCGCAATAATTTATGAAATCGAAATATCATCTAAGAAGATGAATATTGTATAATTTCTGAATTTTAGAATATGGATATTATTGCAGTATTATTAATTTACAAATTGTTATTTCAGTGTAGTAGAAATTAGAGTAGTATTGATAAAAATGCTTTGGAAGCGTTTCAACAGATAATCTATTTAGTTACCTTCGCAAGAATTTGTACCAAAACGTTTTCAAACCGCATAATGCTTACGCTATATAACCGTTTGATTAAATAGAAGGAACATAGTATTGTTGTGTGCGTACAGGTCTGTAATAGACTGAATGCACACAGGTCCGATAATAGGTTGATAAAATTTATTTTATTAAATGAAGCACTTCAGAGTTCTGCAACTTTCCACAGAAATACTCGTACAGGTGCTCACAGTATCACAGATTATGATCAGCAGTTGCACTTTAAAATACTGTTAAACACAGTGCTATGCAAAGCGCATCTAAAAGGCGAAGCTTTCACGTATATCTCGGCACTCGGAACTCACGCTGAACTAACAGCTGCAACTCAGACATTATCTTTGCTCCGGTCTTAATAGTTTTCACCCGGCCATCGTGATAATTGTGGTATGTTCTACTTTTCGAAATTACTGGAAGGTGTATGAGTTCTGAATACGGTTACAGTTGCATATGAAATCAATTACAGTTATTCAGTTTATAAGGTATTTTCTCCCTCCTCTCCACATGCCTTCGTAGTGTAATTGGAACCATAATCCATGCGCATTCGGCAGGTCCAGGGCTCAAGCTCCAGTAAATGCATTGCTCATTTTTCACGTCTCCTGCTTAAAAAAATACAAATTACGATACATATTACAGTGATACAGGTATTGCAGCAAAATGTTGTCAAATTTGATGACTTTTGGCTACAAAAATTACTCGCCAATTAGCGAGACAGCCATTTACTTAATGTTAAATAGACTTCCTCCTGTATTCTCATCTTTCTGGCAGTTCATCGTCTGTAAATTTTCATATTACATTATGCACAAATAATACAACAATTTCGCATATAATTTCACTAAAATTATCACACAAATAATAATCTATGCACAAACAATCTATGCAATAATGCATCAGCAATCTATGCAATCAACAAACAATCTATGCAATAAAATCTATGCACGAAATTAGTTACTATATTTTATGCAATGAAAAACAGAGCAAGAACATGTTTTATATCATTAAGTTTTCTAAAAAACCAAACAAGACTATGGACTGAAACAACAAAAACTAGCAAATATAAACGGTTAAATTACTGTTGGAGAAAACATGAAGTAAATTGTACTTTTTCCAAAGTACGAAATTATTGAGATTGAGATTATTGACTAAACTTTTGTTGGCATACTGAGTTTCTTTGCTTCTCTTTGCTTTCAGTTGCTCACAAATCCTCCAAAAAGCGAGGTCTAGATAAGCGACTTCATGTTATCTGTTACCCCTTAATCCTAACTGTCAATCATCATTTTCTGAGCGCTTAAATCAAATAATCCTGATCAAAATCAATAAAGCCAGTTCAAAGACATTTGGAAGCTGACGGCTTAGAAGGTTACGAGCATCGGATTACCAGCAAAGCTTAGTGCAATTTTCTCGGTAAGCCCTATCTCAGACTGTAATGTTCGTGTAATGTTGGATGTATTATGAAATAACTGGTGCAATGGGGGTCTTAGCGCAGCATGTATGTAAGTAAACAATTTATTTTGCAACAGCCTGTAAACGTTTCTTAAGATTATGAAAGTATGATATGTTAGCAAAAAAAGAGTTATTGTATTCCCCCAAGCGTGCTCCCGCCGTGTAAGTGGTTAACCTGCCTGACACTCAGCAGACGAAAAATCCGTGATTCGATTTCTGGTGAGGTAACATTGCATTTTTCGTACTTCCTAGTACTTGAGGTGTAATAATTTTCACAGTCGCACCAAATGAAATATTCTCGTGGATAGTTTGTCGCCAGTAAGATTTGGCCCATTGCAGGAGTTCTCAGTTGGGGGGGGGATTCCTAACTGGGAGTAAATTTCATAGTTTCAGGAGGAAGGAATGTTACCAACCTTTTATTTAACTGTTCTGTATTTAATTTTAGTAAATGAATATAAAAAAATACTTTTATTTAAGTTTTCGCTTTTATCAACATTTTCTGTACTTTTGTTGTTTAAGTAATAAAATCCTCTAAAAACAAGTAATATAAAAAAATTTAAAGTCAGTTCCTACTGAGTTACTACTACGCTACATAATGGGACGTTACATCTGCTCCATTAAACACTATAAAATACAATTCATTGATTCCATGAACTTAAAAAAACTTCAGAACTGTTGCCACTTACTTTTGTTAAATATTACAATCCATTTATCACAGTCATGTACTATTATTTATAAGTTGTTATAAAATTAATTTTTACAACATGTGAGAATACTTAATAAACGGTCATTATTAGTAATCTAAATATGTGAAATTTTAATATGTGAAATTTTACATATGTGAAATTTTATATATGTAAAATTTTAAATTTTAATTATCTTTAATACACTCACGTTTGTGAAAATTGCAACACCATGAAGGACTTACGCGAGTGAGCTGAAATTTTCAGGAAATGCAAAGTAGCGCATGATATGCAAATGATTAGAATTGCAAATCCGTAGCGCGTGCGTATGCTGAGCAGCGCCCTCTGAACGGCTGATGGATCCGAATAAATAGACGGCTGTAACGAGGCGTGTATGGTTATCGGTGGTTATCTGCTAGTGGTAAACGTTAACTCAATCTGTACTTATGCCTCGTCGACGAAAGAGAGCGAGATTTGAACAACTTACAGAGTTTGAACGAGGGAGAATCATCGGCCTTCGTGAAGCTGGATTGTCGTATCGTGCAGTAGCCTCTCGTGTGCAGCGTAACAGCAGCACAGTGATGCGCGTTTGGAAGCAGTGGACGGACGAGTGTCGGACAACTCGGAAATCCGGGAGTGGACCCCGAAATGTGACGTCAGCTCGCGATGATAGACACCTGGTCCGCATGGCGCGGACGGACCGTACAGCTTCCTCTAGACAATTGGCAGCACTGTGGTCAATAGCTACAGGTGTTTCATTGTGTGCTTCATCAATTCGTAGACGTCTGCTGCAGTGTGGACTGCGCGCACGGACTCCTTTATACAGGATCCCCCTAACGCACGACCATCGCCGCCTGCGGCTACAATGGGCCAATCAGCATAGAGACTGGCGTGCTGATTGGCAGCATGTCGTGTTTTCTGACGAATCCCGCTTTAATTTGTGGTACCATGATGGCCGCATTCGTGTCAGACGCTATGCCGGTGAACGCCACCTTCCGGAGTGCATTATCGAACGCCACAGTGGACGAACACCCGGAGTTATGGTCTGGGGCGCCATAGCATATCATAGACGATCTCAATTGCTACGAATTGTGGGCAATCTGAACAGCAACCGGTATATCCGTGAAGTTCTACAGCCCGAAGCTGTTCCCTTCCTTCAAAGCTTGCCAGGCGCTGTATTTCAACAGGACAATGCCCGCCCTCATACTGCTCGGATTGTTAAATCCTTCTTTGCAGCGCAGCAGGTACAGCTTCTTCCTTGGCCTGCGTGTTCCCCGGATATGTCGCCAATTGAACATGTGTGGGATGTCATTGGTCGGCGTCTTGCTCGTGATCCTCGTCCTGTTGCGTCTGCAGACGAACTTTGGGTACGCGTACAAACGATATGGAATGCTCTTCCTCAGTCAGACATTCAAACTTTGTTTGACTCCATGCCACGTCGTATAGCAGCACTTATTGCGGCGCGTGGTGGCCACACAAAATACTGATTCTGATCTCTTGTTCTTGTTTGTTTGCTTTGAACATTTAATCATTTATTTGTACCACTACCACTCAACTGTGTATTAAATTGCATTTAATTATGAAGATTCCTTCTTGGTGTTGCAATTTTCACAAACGTGAGTGTATGTGAAAAAACTGTATTATCATCAAGTGTCATCCACTACAAGTTTAAAAAATGTATGTGAACTTGAGTGGTTGAATAAAATGTATTTTATTAACGATTGAAAATTTAAGCAGGATATAGGGAGAGTGTGAGCTAATAGTAGGAATTTAATAATAATCCAAATCGAAATAAATATATATGTATTTTTCAAGTTTTGGAAAGGAGGGATGGCAATAAACTTTTATTAGCTGTGAAAAGGGTGCAGAAAAGGTTCGGAATCCATAGTCTATTGGTTTTCGTGCCTCTTGGACACTGGGGAACTTGCACTCATAGGCAAGTGATATCCCATTAAGCTAACAACTGGAAGATCCCAAGCTTGAATTCTGGTGAAAGCATAATTGATTTACTGCTTTTCCCATCACAAAATCTTAATAGGCTGAACAGTGAACCCGAAGAAAATCTGCTAGATGGTAACTCATACCTACTTAGATGTAGAGGAACGTGTCTTACGCCCATCTTCAGTCCCCATTTGCAGGGGACCTCCCCAGATCATGATTCGAATCCCAGCGAATGTATAATACGTTTGTTAAGCGCGTTCCATCAGACTGGGCCCCAACTGATTGCTCCCAATATTAGACAAGGCCTCAGCAGCCAATCATAGTTCCTCTAGAAAATAGTGGTTAACGATTGTCACCTGCCTGGGGCCCCTAGTATGAGACGTCAGATTTTGAAGTTCCGTACTATAGTTCGACCGTCTCAAACGCAACCTTGGCTGGCGTTCTGCCAGTGCACATTGACTCGTCCAAAAGGGGCGTTACTACATGCTGCGCAGTGAAGGTCACTTGAAGCTCTCCGAAAAAAGAGAAATTATATGCTCAAGGGAACGAAAGTTGTCAGGACTGTGTGTTCGGTGCATACTCTTGGCGAACATATTCATAAATTAAACTGAGTTCTCATCTTGAACAGGGAGCTGAATGCAGCTATGTTCTGTGGTAGAAAATGTGGTTAAGTGGTAGAAGAACTGCACTTCAGAGGGATTTAAAATCCTCTTTTATTAAACCAAAATTATATACAGCCACTTCCCAACTCGGGAGGGATACAGAAAGTAATGACCGCCACTTGGGTTTAAACTGAACAATCAGATAATTTGTAGAGACATTAGGTTATTTAGTAGCAGGAGACATGAAAAATATGCAATTCCTTCGCCGGGAATCGAACCACGGACCTCTGAAATACCGGCTCAGTGTGCTGACCATTACACCACGAAGGCACGCTAAGAATGTGGGAGATATACCTTATAAATTTAAACTAAAACTAATTGGAAATTAAGTAGTCGTTGCTCACAGAGCTATAAGCGCGAGGTTGGCCTCTATGCTAAAGGATGCGTAGCAAGGTTTAACTAATACTAACGCACTTGGATTTACTTCGATAAGTAATAGCGTAACAGCACTATGGCTTAGAATTTAATTACTAGCTGGTCAGGCGAACGTTGAACAGAGTAACAGTGGTCTGAGACTAAAAGCTCTCTCACACTGAGAGGTTCCAACCTCTCGTTAAAATAGAACTTGGCTCCACTTCAAATTAGCATAAAGCTGAAACTCGCGCTTATTCTAACGGGAAGTTGAAATAAGAACAGATAGAAAAAGGCAAATTAAAATAAAACTTTGTTAGTTTAACTAAAACCTTACAAAGTTTCCATGCTTCCGCCCTATTTTGAGAATAATTCGGTCTGAATGGCGCATGCATGTTTGTGCTCATGGTCGCGGATAAGGGGGTCGAACTATACCACCTATTATCCTTCGGGCGCAAAGAGTCATCACCCCTGGTCTCCCAGGGATCACAGTGGCGGGGAGCAAGCCTGAAGATCTTATTGGTCGTCAAAATGATATAAATCGGTACTATACGGGAAGCCTGAAGCCGTCTTATACAAAGTCTTGGTCTTGTACAAAGTATGGTCTTATACAAAGCATACTCCAAACCACTCAGACTGGGCTAATGAAGTTCCATCCCAAGTTATCTCCCAGCTGGACAAGTGAAGCCGCCAGTCTTGTGATATCATGCCCCCGCAATCCATACTGCCAAGGTACAGATCTTAGCCACTATCTTCACAGCTTTTTCCTGCGTCGACTCCCGAGAATAAATCCGTTTCCTTTTCTTATAAAGCTAACAATCTCTACCTAGTATCAGTAATGTTCTTGTACTGTTCTGTTTCCTTTGTTCTGTTGGTCACTGGCTAATGTTCCGTACCTGATAAGTAACAAATTATGTTAAAAATAAATTGCTTTCCAAAGTTTGTTCAATATGATTAGTAATTCCTTAATGAGTGGATCGCATAGTGGTATTCTGAGTAAACGCGTTTGTTTTACACCCGGGAACGGCCGTTGGAAAATGGCTTGCAATGGTTATCGGGTTCCCTGTCAATTAAAAGAATTCATTCCAAGTTTATGACACCATAATCAATGATATACCAAATATAGTCTCCAATATATCTAACATATCTTAACTAAAATGAAGGAAACACCAAATAAAAGTAAGAAATCACTTAATCTCTAAAGGATTATCATTTATTCCGATACCTTAAATTCTAACATATCAATTACAAGGAACATAAGCAAATCAATCTAAACACATTTATTTTTATCTTTATCTCCCGGGAGGAAAGGAAAAAAATATATCCTTTTGTTCTTAATTACATAATTTAACCCTTATCATTTTCCTTTATCAATACCAAAATTTTACATACATTACTCTCAAAGTATTGGCCAAGAGTTACAAAAATGTTATCGCACTTGGCGAGAAGATTGATGAGGTCAACGAAAGAAACGGACTGTCAGAGTCCTTGACAGTCTAACCATAACGGGCGCGATTTCTCAAAAGGGATATAAAATGGGAGAGCAATAACGAAAAAAAAAACTTATCTTAAATTACAGCATCACCCTGAGGCTTGGTCTCAGCAGGATACGGGTCCCTGGCACATCTCTTCCTTCGGCCCTCCGTTGGAATTCTCAGTAGAACACAACCAGGGTTCACGGCTCATCGGATTACCTTCCAAACACTCCTCGAACTGGCAGCAGGTGGTCAGGTTTGATAGCTCAAGAGGACGATTCCTTTATTCTGAAGTGCAGACATTCGGTGGACCCACGGACGAGACAAGCGCCGCAATCAAATCAGGGGCTACCGCGAAGTAAGAAACCCAGCAAGGAAAATTCTAAAAACTTTTAGCCATAACTCCAAGCTTTTGAGCACCCTTCTACTCGCTCAAAAATATACACTTCAAGAACAGTAGACAGGTGACGAGCGTCTCAAAAATTCTCCCTTCCGCCATGGGGTTTCAGTCAAAAGTCACGAACAATCAAAAATACTGGCTCCCGTTAACTAGTAGTCTCACATCTCAAAGTCGTAACTCCTCCTTCGGAGTTCCAGTAAAAAGTGACGAACATTCAAAATTCTTCCCTCAGCTCTCCCAAAAATACGGGCTGCCAGAAAACCAGGATTTCGCTCACTTTCAAGACCAAAAATTACAATTTTTCACCAAAACTGACGAAACAGTCAACTGCGCATGCGCGACCAGCCAAGATTCCAGTCAGAACGGTCTCTTTTCTTCGAAAATGTCCATTATCCTACCAAGAACGTGAAAACAGCAACCCTTTAAATCTTCTCACGTACACCCTTTTCCCACGACAACGAAAACAAAGAAAAATCTTTCTAGAACATTCTAAGATGATTCATCCTTACCCGAACAACAATGACACTGCAAAACTTCGTTCCTCACCAATCTTTCCACCCAAGAACAAACGCCATAATTAAATACAAGGATATAATATTGAAGCATTATATATATATATTTCAAACAAAAAATATAAATATTACCAAGCTAAAATATTAATACCTTAATTAGTAATTTAGATAATTAAATAAAATTTTGATTTTTCTAAATGAAGGAAATAATTAACTTGAACACTTTTTTTTTTGAATTTTTTAAATTAGCAGACAATTATCAACACAACATTTCCTACATAACAGTACCTTTCTGTGCTTTCGTAGAGCAAAAGTCTTTGGATAAAATGTATTGGAGTTTTTTTACTTGCATTTCAACATTCGAAAGAGATCAGACATCAGTGGAAATGTACTTCGTTTTAGTTTATCTTAAGTAAAAGAAGCTTATTTCTAATTTTTAATGCACTGCAAAGTAGAAATTGTTCTAGGTTCTTTAATATTCTAACCATTATTAATAACACAATTATTATTATTAATAGCACATGCTTTTAAGGATATGGGTAATGTGCGGGGGCTATTGAATCCCGGCAAAATACGCTAGGACTACATTATACTTATTACCTTCTAGAGACATTAGGTATTTTTTTGACAGCAGGAGATATGAAAAATAAGCAACGCCTTCGCCTGGTCTCGAATCACGTACCTCTGGAATACGCGCCCAGCGTGCTGACCACTACACCACAAAGGCATGCGAAGAAAATGGGAGAAATATTGTTACGAAAAATTCGGCGGTTGCGCCCGTATGTAAGCTTTCCGGCATAGCACTAGGGTTGCCATAAAATAATGTATGGTAGGGTTGCCAGATTGGCGACTTTATCGCCCATTTGGTGACCAAATCGGCGATATCCCATGGTCCAATCGGGAAGCTTCTAGAATAACTTCCTGTCGAGATATTTCTCGAAACGTGTGGAACTTAAAGAAAAGCTATATAAACCCTTGCGTTTCTGAGAGCCAGTTAGTTGCGAGTAGAATTGCGAAGAGATTGTGAAGTATTGTGAAGTGTTGCGTTTGTGAGAATAGCTGCTTACTGTGAGTGCTAAGCTACGCGAGAGTTTTGTGAACGGAAAGCGATCGAGATAGTGCTTTTCCGTGAAGCTACTTTTACAGTATAGCTTGACAGTGTATTGGTGATTGTTCCACGGTGTTTATTATAAGTTTAGTGTTGCCGTGAAGCTACCTTTACAGTTACAGCCTGAAGCTGTGTTGCTGATTGTTTCAGCGTATTTATTGTAGATCTCCGACGCTTTTAAAGGTTATTTTTGAACTGTGCTGTAAATAGTGATTCCTGTAAATAAATTGTGCTTTTTATTGTTCTGCATCGTGTTTTCATCGGATACTCTCAAATCTACGAACCCGTACAACGCAACAATATTTTATATACTCCCCCTTTTAAAGGGCGACTGGGCTTCAGGGGACCAATCGCGAAGTCCCGGTGGTGGAGATTCATCATCCACCATCTTTTTAGTTCGGGCGTCAGTTGTAGAGATATTAGGTTATTTCGAAGCAAGAGAGATGAAAAATCAGCAACGCCTTCGTGGGACCTCTGGAATACGCGCCCAGCGTGCTGACCACTACACAACGAAGGCATGCGAAGAAGGCGGGAGAAATACTTTTATAACCTATATTACTGATTTTGATTTTGGTTTCATATGCTGTGATGTAAGGTGTCACGATTTTTAACATGTTTGTTTAATTATTATTTATTTTTCAGCATTTTGGACTGTTCAGAAGATGAAAATGAATTCGAGCCTCTGCGTGTGTTAACTCAAGAGGAAGACGAAGAAGGCCCAGAAATATCTGAAACGGAATGCGACCGAGAATTAAAAATGCATTCTAAGACAAAAGGTCTGAGTACTATCGCTTCTGTTTCAAATGATTCTAATTTCTATTTTTAGTGCTCCTTATGGAGTGATTTTAAATGATTCTGTATTAAATTCTCAATATAACTTCAAATAGTTAAGAGATGAAAAGTACATTTTTACTTGCATATATCGCGAATGATTGTTATCAATAAACATTCGGGTATTATAATAGAAAGCGAAATAATTAGTTATGCATATGAGAATAGATCGGTTAATAATTCTCAATTTAAAATTAAGCGTTTTAATGCAGTAAGCATATACCGTATATCCCCACAAGTGCGCGTTATATCCGTAAATCGAAATTTACGGGTGCGCGTTATAAGTCGGATATAAAAATGATAGATTTGGAAATAAAGGAGAGATGAGCATGCAAAAAATTAGATTTCTACCTGTAACTAAATCCTACTTATTTAAAAGAAATCACATATCTTATGAACTTAGAAACTTTCATTATCGGATAACAAGAAACGTTTGTCTATTCGTCTTCCGTTATATCTTCAGACAGGTTATGGAATTCAGCTTCATCATTGTAACTCTGAGCCATAAATACATATTTATCTTCTGTTTCTTCTATACTGTTAGATATACCACATTTTTAAATGACCTATGTGGGTCATTAATACTTTTATTATCCATTCACACATTATTTCTAGACAGGAGTGAAGCATTTGCATAAAGGGTGCGGGTTATACGGCGAATATACCTAAAAATTAAAAAAAATGTAGTTGAAATTATAGGTGCGCGTTATACGACGAAATATACGCTAATCTAAAATATTTCCACTTCTAAATGTGTTAACTTCGAAACACTGCGAAATTACACGGCGAAGAAAAAAAAAGACATAAAAACAAAACAAAAAAAAAATAGGACAGTTCTTATATCTCCCGTTCTACTGGGCCGATTGACGAAATTCACATTTTTTTTTTCATGTCTCGAAAGCGCGACTATATATTTTAGATTTATATATAGCATCGTTCTAACATAGGTATTTTAACAAAAAATCGTTTTTTTTTTTCTGAAATGACATGCCAGTTTTTTTCCATATTTCGGTTTTACGACTCAAATAATGCCTAAATGTTATATTTTGCAATTCTTGGTGCCAACTTTACGGTGAAATTCAAAAAATTACTTGGGCGTCATTTTTCGGTTTCCGCCAAGAATACTTCACGAACTTCTTAATTTATAACAACCTATTGTCTTTTATTTTTATTTATTTATTCATTTTTTTTGCAGAGGAACGAAATTAAAGTTATCGTTCATACTTTGAAATAATTTTCACAAAGTGCGTAAAACACCTTTGCGTTATTATTGCCTTTAAGAACTATGCAAAATTTCAAAGCGTGCAAATATATAAATTCACATATATCTTAAAAAATTTTGAAAGAAAAAAAAATTAATTGTTTGCAGGTGCGCTTAGAAAAACATCTACTTTAAGATGATGGTGTAGAGACATTCGGTTATTTCGGAGCAGGAGACATGAAAAATGAACAACGCCTTCGTCGGGAATCGAACCACGGACCTCTCGGTTACGCGTCGAGCATGCAGACCACTACACCACGAAGGCATGCGAAGAAGGCGGGAGAAATACCTTATATACTCCCCCTTTTAAAGGGCGACTGGGGTTTTGGGGACCCAATCGCCAACTGCTGGTGGTGGAGAATCATCATCCACCACCTTTTTAATTAGGGCGCCACTGTTGAGACATTAGGTATTTTTTTGGAACAAGAGAGGTGAAAAATATACACTGCCTTCGCCGGTGATCAAACCACGGACCTCTGAAATACCGGCTCAGTGTGCTGACCATTACACCACGAAGGCACGCTAAGAATGTGGGAGATATACCTTATAAACTCTAACACGTTTTCGGAAATTCTAAAGCTATGCTGCTTTTAAGTACATTGTGATTTTGCTGTTGAATTGAATTTTATGTGGCGTAGGTGTCAAGAATGTGATACATAATAAATAAACAGCACATAAAAAGATAAAAAGTTAATAATGGAAAAAAAATATGTTAACCATCATACTAAGAAAATCGAATTTGATATAATGCACTGGGAAAAGACTGAAAAGAATATAAAAATGTATACCAACAACTAACACTGGAGTTCTAAACATATGCTGCTATTCAGCTTTTAAAAATTTTGTGATTTTGATATTGAACTTTATCGGGCATATGTGCGAAGAAAACGATGCTTAATAATAAAGCTAAAAAATCTGATGTATAAACCACATGACTTCCTTGTACGGAATATTAAATTTTACGCATGTTTTCTTGCATTTAATTTAAACTTATTTCCTCGAATTTCATTAGACATATATTTCTCATTCAATTAATTCAGTTCTCACTTCGCGACAATGCAAAAATACATAAAACCTCAAAATATCTTTATTAAAAATAGAAAAATACAAAACATAAATACAGTTAAAACAATTTAAAGAGCAATATTTAGAATTAAAATTGAAGTTTCTAGGCAAAAACAAGCGACCAGCCAGTGGGCAAGAAGGCAGATTTATCGGTGCACAAAACTGAAAGTTTACTTTTGTTCTCACTCGGCAAAAAGACACTGAAGGCGTAGAAACTGACTTAATTGGTTGTGAACGCTATACTGAGTCAATATATGGGATAATTTAATAACTTAAATGATAATTCCAGAATGGATTAAGCATGATTTAATTTGCAATAATAAAAGAAGACATTATCTTTTCTTTTGCGAAGTTTAGTTTCTCTAGATTGGCAACAAATCCACTATTTTGTTAAGCTTCAAATGTAAACAAACATGGCTGCTATGGTAAAAAAATTAGGCTTAGCCGCACTTAAAAAACTTTTAAATTGTTGATAATTCTACAACTAAGGTAAAATAGCAAGCCAAGCAAATATTAATTTCGAAATCAAACACTATGCTCTTCCCAAAATTCATTAAAGCGGTATTCCTTTCCCCCTAATTGTGTCAAATTTGGTCAATGCCTCGTACCCGTTACCTAAATATTTAGTTTCTAGATTTTCAACTCTATTACATAATGATATTTACACCGTAAAAATTCAATAGAGTTTGTAAAAAAAGTTAAAAGAATTGTAAATTTCTCATAGAAATTTACTTAGCATTTCTATTGATGTGAATTCTTTTGGGTGCATTAAGATGTCTAGAAACCAGACTATGTGAATTTCATTTCTCCTGCAGCGAAATTGATGAGCTAATTTCCCTCACTCAACTCTGTTTGAAACAAACGCATTTTGTTTTCCAAGATAAGTATTACAAGCAAACTGAGGAATTAGACGTGGGAAGCCCTCTTAGTCCCATCCTGGCTGATATCCACATGCATTATTATGACTCAAAATTATTTGAAACTGTAACTTCCCGATAGAGTTCCGTTATCCTATTTGACGCTAATAAGATGATTTAAATAAAGTTCTTTCAATAACGAATTTCAGTTGTAGCGATCTCGAGAAACAACCATACGCTCCCAAATTTTAAAAAGTTGGAATTCTTGAACCTAACGCAAAGGAGCTCTTTTGGGCTAGTGGTAAAGAATTCGACTCGTAGTACCCTGACCCAGATTCGGATACCGCTCATGCAATGCTACACTTCTCACTGGTGACAACAGGATACGTTACTCAAGAATCGAAAATGAAAAACAAAGGCAAGAGTTAAAGAAGTGAACTTGGTTATTTTTGTCGCTCCTGATTGTGATTCATCGTGGTGTGATTCATCGTGGTGCTCCTGGTGTGATTCATCGTGTCAGCCTCGTGCTCATGTGAAATCCTTCTACATCGTGTTTATTTCTTTATGAACTCGGCTTTTGATGGTGTTATTTTTATTTGTGATAGTGTATTAAGTGCTTACTATGGATTATTTCGCCTTCGCCATGGATGACGAGCTTGAAGCAAGGGAACTTGTTCGTTCTATTGTGCAAGACCTACCTGAGGATATTTCTACTTTTGCTGATGGATTACTTGACAATGAATGGAGTATACTGTTACTTAAGGATGAACTTACTCTTCCAGATATTGTTAGTTGCTGAAATGTACTGAAACAATTAAATCTTTTCTTAACCAATTCGAGGTACTTACTCTTCCAGATATTGTTAGTTGCTGAAATGTACTGAAACAATTAAATCTTTTCTTAACCAATTCGAGGATGAGTGCAAAGTGCAATTAAGCAAAATCACTAGTGATCAAGTTATTTCCGAATTCGTTGGATGGGCCGGAAGGCAACGTGGAATTGCAAGTGGATTTCTTCAGTTATTTCAAGATAAGTGCGAGTGTGTTGGTGAAGTTGATCTTAATATTGCTAATGTTACATTGTACGATATAGCTGATAAAACTGTTATTGATAATTATCGGTCTGGTATCCCCAGAGATGCCAAAATGTTTATTAAAATATTATGTTATGATGCTCCTACTGACATTTCGGAAACTAAGGTTTCTCGTAGTCCTGTAGTTAAAAATGTTCTAAATACCCCAAAAGTTTCTGTACCTTTTACTGTTAACACTGTGTCTAATGTGTTAGTTAGTAATACTATATCCACTGTTTCTATGCCTGCCAACTCAAATAACGTTAACTCCAGTAATGCTGCTCGATCTGAAAAAAGTCATGATTCTTCTGATACTGATAAAACTAAGCCCAAGCGGCCTTCGAAAAAAAGTAGCAAACGTTCTATTGCCCAGACTCAAGATGCAGATGGGTTTACTTTGCCCAGAAATGTGACTAGACCATCTAAGCTTGTTAAAAATAATATCGAAGTCAATGTTAGTAACAAGTTTGAAAAAT
>KK114173.1:209105-245403 GCA_000611955.2 Stegodyphus mimosarum | reverse complement strand
ATATATATATATATATAATCTATCAGCGGTCGAGTGGTTAACATCACTGAACACTGGCAGTTCGACTCGAACCTCAACAAACGGGCTGGCTACATGCCTGGTTTCCTCTACTGTAGCCTACGAACCAGTTTCCTTAGAGTGGGGCCCACTAGCGGCCGAGCGGTAAAGACGTTGAACACTGGTAGTTCGGTCCGAGGTTCGAATCCCGCGAACGGGCTGGCTGCATGGGAGTTTTACTCGTTTTCCCCATGTGTAACGTGCATACTAGCCAGTTTCCCTTAGAAGGTCTTCCACGAAAGGCATCCTTCCCTTTAGGCAGACAGCCCTCGTGTGCTTTGCCATAACTGAATAATCCCTTAGAATGTAATCCACGAAGGCATTCCCTCCTGTGTGCTTTGCCATCTTCACGTAACCTAACCATACTAATATGCTTATGCGTATGGTATATACATATGTAAATGAGGGTATGCGTGCATATACTTGAAAATCACAGATTTAAAATCAAATATTATATTAATTTATGTTTTCTTTCGCATTCGGCATAGAAGTTTTATTCAAAAATACGAAAGAGGTGAAACGCGATAATATTCCAACTACTGGTTATTTTATGGAAAGAGTAATTACGCTTATAAAGTCAGGACTTTCTGTGAGTTCAGCAGTAATTACTCTTATATATTTGTTTTCTATATTTCTTTTATTATAAATATTTGCAAATCCAAAATGTGGCAAGAAAGCAAAATGTGGAAAATGTATTAAATTACAGTTTTACAGCATTTACTAAAATTTAACTTTAAAAAAAAACCTCTCATAAATTAGCATTTACTCTTCGTTTCTTAGATGATCAAAATGAATATTAATTAAAATATAGATACATATGTAGCCTTTTGTTTCAACTTCTTTCTTATAAGAAAATTAAACCCGTATTCCCGTACTGATAACAGTAATGGGATATCAGTGAAATCGATATACACTGGTGGTTCTCAAAGGTTCTATTCTCCGTTTGATCTAAATAAAGCATCTGCTATTTCTTTCATGTACACATGAGCAAGAAATACATGGGCCAGTTTCACGTAGAAAGTCCTTAACAAAGGCCCATCAGCGGCCGAGCTATAAAAGCCGCTGAACACTGATAGTTTATTCCAGGATTCAAGTCCCGGCGAAAGAGCTGGCTGCATAGGCGTTTCGATGTTTTCCTCTTATGTAACGTGCATACAAGCCAGTTTCCCTTAAAAAGTCTTCCATGAAGCGTCCCTCCCTGTCGGTGTAGTGCCTAATATTTTACCGAGAGACAAAATTAATTTTCGGCATAAGCCTTTTTTTTTAATTAAGGATAAAATTTTCATCATTATGGTAAAGTAATAACCAGAAATGCTATTTTAATAACATTTGTAGTTTCAGTATTCCTTACATTCTTGTGCATAATGAAAATATGAGCTAAATTCCTGCAAAAGTGACCTGCGTAACAGCATGAATATTTTGACAGGCTTATGTTCTGTTTATAACACTTTCAGTCTTTATACGCATATATAAATAAAAGTGGGAATATTTGGATTACGACCAAGGCACAAAGGGCTATCTACCCAAGGGAGAAGGGGCTTCATGGAGGTCTTTTTAAAGAAAATTGGTTGATACTCATGGTACACATAATGTCACATGCAACCAGCTAGTTCACTCTAGTAACGAACTCTAGTAAGTCTGTATAAATAAATAAAGTTTATAAATCCGCTTAAAATTTTACATTAGTATTAATTTCACCAATTTTTCAATGTCATTAAAAATGTACTTTTTCTTTATATTTCCCCTTTCTATTGTAATTTTTGTATTTAATATTGCTGTTTGAAACATGCAAAATACAAGGCAATGCAATGCAATGAAAATATAATCAATAAAATCTGTTTTTATAGTAAAGGGAAAATAATTTTTAAAAAAAAGCACGCTAAAGGATAAAAAAAAGCTGTTATCACAAAACTGAAAGAAAGAACAATGAACAATAATGCAGTTGAAAGATGAACTAACTTACCATACAATGGGGGGGGAATCAATAAATTAAACTGAATAAGAATACTAATGAAAAATGTAAACGAAACTAATATAAGAAAAATATAAAGGGATTTGTTTAATATATAAATATAAGCTGTTACACAATGCTTTTAAACAAATGAAAGCGAACTGCCGATTTATACGAGAAAAAAATAGTTAAACATCATTTTCGAGTATAAATTAAAAATGTTAATTAGTACATGTATTTCTAAACTAAATTCAGTTTGGAAACAAATAAAAACCGATTAGACTATGGACTGATTATAGGCATGCATTTGTTGCTAAGGCGTATTTTCATTGTGACGCAATGTCAAAAGTTAATATTCCAACATACGACAATTATTTAGCTACGAAATCTCACCATCATATGTTTCTCTAGTTTAGGGAAAAGAAACAGCAGAAAAGAGAAGAAATTCAACAAATTCCTTTGTATTATTCCCTAGTCTCTTATCTGAAAACTAACAAAGGCGACCCCCAAGGGCGATCTAGAGGAAAAGTTGCAAACGAGTAGTAGTTTCCGTTTACAATGGCAGCTAAAAGGGGGTGGAAATGCATTTGGATTTCCCGTCTTTTTAAGTGAAACCTTTCCAAACTCCCCAGTCTCTTAAAGGCTAAAAGAATACAAAACAACTTATCACCTCTGGTGCTTTAGTGGCTTATTGGAACCTTAAAGTATGTTAACTGTATTACAACTTCCTGCCAATATCAGGCATTCAGGTCTGTTCTGATGGGCAGGTTCTGATGGGCAGGTGTAATGTTTAACACTTGTTTGACAAATTTTACAAAGATGATTTTATTCTCGAATTTATTTTATTATTATGCTTAATAATAGTGCATCCTACTTACGGATCTATTTTTCTATTAGGTTGGTGTAATGGAAGTGAAGTTCAGGCATAGGCTTTAATTGAATTTATGCAGTTCCGATTTGCTGATAGGTCCTTAATGTTTTTCTTTAATGGTCCTTAAAAGTCCTTAATAATACTTAATTTTCATGTGAAGAAATGTGTACGAACCCTGTAATAACAGTGTTGTCAGCAAATAATTTTCTGTTCTCTGGAATATGCCTCCAATCTAAAAATTCATTTTTACCCTCTGCTTTGTAGCAGCAACAAAATATTAATTAGTAATAAAATAATATAAGCTTTAACAAAAGTGAGTTTAGTTTTCATTGTTTTTTTAATTTTAAGCATTCTTTTTATTCCAGAATTTTATTGTTGTTTTATGTAGAAAAGTTTTTTAGGGAATCTCAAAAGTGAAGAAATCAGTCCTGAGAGTGAGCCATTTGGTTGACTTGATTCTAGCGATCGCTCTCGTTGTTCTGTTCTTTCTGCATTTTCCCCATCTCTGCACATTGTCTTGATCCATGCTTGTTCCGAGTGCATTCATCAAGGCCATTGTTAGTGAGCGATGAATCGTTAAAAAGAACTGATTCACTTCCATGAGTGAATGATTCCATCAGCCCTTCAAGGAGTGGTTTTGCCCATCTTTTTGCAATTTTGTCTTTTTGCAATTTTGCCTTTGAGCAGTTTTGAGAAATTTAAGGTGCTGGAAATTTCTCATTGACTGCTGTAAAACTATTTAAGACCGAAGAGAACATCATTTGTCAGTTTAGTAAAGAGTTAAATAATAAAGTTTAGTAACATTAAATAATTCTCTTACAGCATAAATACAATATTATAATCTCATTCATATAAAGCAAATTAAAATTTTAAATTAAGCAAATATAATTGCAAACACAATAAATTGATTAATTATTGCTGCAAACTAATTTGCAATATCATTAAATTCAGAAAACATAAGTAAATAAAGTGCAAGCATAAATACAAGAGAAAAAATAATAATACAATCTCAAAATTTTATCCTAAAAATTTTTTAAATTGTTTAAAAAATAAATTTTAATTTGCATAAAGGGAATAACTGTTAAGCAAGGCAGGAGACATCTTTTCAAGGAAAAGTTGCCCCCAAACCTAACTCTGCAGTTACCCAATTTGTGTTTCATTATCTATATAAGTATTGGTTAAGAAATACACAAGACCCAAAATAGTGATATATTAAAATCAGAAATTTAATAGTTAAGGGATTTCATGAAATTTAGAAAATTAATAGTTAAGGAATTTCTTGAAATTTAGAAAAGAAACCCACTGAAGGAGAAAAAAATATTATAAATTTAAAGTACAGAGCCAAAGCAATTTGGAATCCCAAACCTATATATTTCCCCCACATGAATTATGCATGCAAAACAAAATAAACTAAAAACCTAATTCTAACCATCATAAAAATTGCAAGAATAATAAATGAAATAGAATATAAAATAAGTACAATCTAAAATAATACAAAAAGGCAAGTAAATAGTTAGTTTCGATTTAATTTGCTATGCATCCACATTATTCTAGTTTTAAACGTGGCTAAATATGTAAAGTTAAGAATTTTGTAGCTGGAAACTGTGTTAGGTATTGTAAAAATGTAGCTGCTAACTGTTACATTATTGTAAAAATATAAGTTCTGTGTGAAAAATAAATGAAAAAAGTCAATAAAAATTTTAATTTTGTAAAAGGAAATTTATAGAGTAGGTTGATGGAAAATGCTAATAATGCAAATGAAATAGAAAGTTAATATTTCTAAATTTTGAAAACAGAATGAATTAAGACAATAACAAATCGATAAAAATTTATTAATTATAATTTAATAATAATAAAAACTGAAGTTAAATTAAAACTAATAATAATGCAACTAAATGCTGGCCAAAGATAAGAAAAATGTAGAAAAATTTAAAAATCTTCACTCAATTCGAGAATTGAGTGAAGATTTTTGAGTGAGAGTGAGTGAGACTTTTTTCTAAAGAGCTTGTCCTTCATTTATAAAAGGAAAGAAGCCAGTATTTATTAAATAGAAATATACATATTTATATAAGAATTAATCCATTATCCACCATTACCCTTCAGTTAAGGTTTAAGACTATCATACCGTAAAGAGTCAATAAATTAAATAGAAAGGTTAATGCCTGCCTTTCTAATATAGAATAATATAGAAATTAATAAATTGTGCTGGGACCTGGTTATCTACTAGTACATTAATTATTTATTTCTTCTTTTAAATTTTCCATTTCAGTACATGTATTTTTCAGCCTAATGGTTTGGCTCTAAGAAGTGTTGCATATTATATTTTTAGAAATATTAGAGCTCCAGTTGATTAGTTTTATAGTCTCAAATTTGAAATCTCTCCTTTTATCATTAATTTTGCTGTGTTTAAGAATTTGCAGGTCAAGGTATTCAATAATATCCTGAGTTGTATTTATTTTATGAAGTGTTAAACTAGCTGGGTGAATTCTGAAGCTCTATGGTAGAATCATTGTTGAAAGTTATAATATTATCAATGTATCTAAAAGTATTTTCAAGTAACTTTAATTCATTATTATTCACGCCCAGTTGGAATTTACATTTGTGAATAAAAAGAAATAGATTACAGATCTGTGTACAACTGTTTGCTCCCATTGGAATTCCTCTAATTTGCTGAAAGGTCTTATTATTGAAATTAGTGTAGTTATTAAACAAAGTACAATGCAGGTATGTTTTCCATTTTTCAATTTAGAGGATGCTTAGCATGTTAGGAAAAAGTTGTGGTAGGTGCATGAAACTAGTACAAATATTGTCCAGTGTTAGAGAAGTATAAAGTTTCTGCCTATCTCTGCTTTTGACAGTGAAATTGCGGCCATCCGCTGATCCGTACTACAACTGCAAACTTATCTGAAGCATTTTTCTGAGGTGTTCTCATCAGATTCCTGAGTCACCCTTCAAGCTATTAACTCTCAGAGTGGTTCCCACTGTTCAGTTGTCGATTGCTATTTTGATTTTCTTAACTTGCTCTCAAGTAATGACAGAGAGGTTGTACTTCAGTGGATTCCTGCCCATTCTGGAGTTCATGGTAATGAGGCAGCCAGCTTTTTTGGCTAAGGATGGAGCTTCTGTCAGTCAAACATCACAACCTGGTTTGTCCTTCAACTCCATTAAGTCAGTTGTTAGTTAAAGCCCTCAGATACTCTTTTTTCCAAGAACTTATATATAGAAAGAGAACTAAATCATGGTTTAGAGAGATTTTTGAAGTACTCGAACGACCTCGAAAGAAATCTATTGCATTATTCTGTCTTCTATCTGGCCACAACTGTTCTCGTCTTTGTTTTGTATTTTATTTGATGTTCACTGATCTTGTAATGGCCATTAAAAATAAAAAAAGAGTATATGATTTGTCATATGTTATTTACTAAAATTGTTATTTTACTATTGCATTCATATTCCTTAATGCAATTGCTATTCCTTAATTATCACAACCTAGTTCGTCCTGCTTGTATGGCTTCCTATCCAGGCATTGTACTTATTGCCTGGGAAATGCAGTCCTTGGAAAGCAGGCAATGTTACAAATTTTTTTTTGTGTGTGTGTGTGTGTAAATAATTTAGTGAAATTATATGTAAAATTGCAGCATATTTGTAAAATATAACATGATATAATAATAACATAATAATGCATAATGTAACATGAAATGCCTCGAGAATGCAAAGCTCCAACAAAAAAATAAGGCTAAGGGGCAAGTCCATTTAACATTGAGGTTAATGGCTATCTTGCCAAATTTGCGAGATAGCACGAATCTGGTGATGGTTTTGGCGACTAACTTAAATTCTGATTTTGACTAACTTTAAATTTGACGATCATTTCTGGATCCCTGTATGTAACTGTATCCAGCTCTATGCGTAATTGTAACTGTAGTTGTACATGCCGTCCAGCAATTTTGAGAAATTGAAGGTACTGTAAATTTTTCATTGACTGCTGGAATGTATTTAAGACCGAAGAGAACATCATTTATCAGTGTAGTAGAGAGTCGACTTCGGAGTATTGAGAGATCTGCTTGTGACCTTTGCATAGCATTGTGTTTAGTGTTGTTAGTATTTTAAAGTGGTAACTACTGATCATGCTCTGTCATACTGCGAAGATCTGTATGAGTACTTTTGTGAAAAGTTCCAGAACTGTAAAGCGTTTCTTTTGCTCTGGAAATAAATAAATTTTATCAATAATAAATTTTATAATTTTATCAATCTATCATCACCTCTGCTTCCATTGAATGTATTATGAACCCATTCACATGCAATAATATTTTTATAATTATTTTAAAGTCATTATAGAAGTATTTCCAAAGAAGTCTCATAAATCTCTTTTATTTTTAGTAATGAGGGGAATATTCATTTTGTTTCTTTGTTGCTGAAATTTTGGGAAAATTTAAAATATGTTTCTGTGTATGTTATTAGAAAGAATAATTCTGCTCATGAAATTTTCCCCAATAAATTATGTACCAGGAAATTTTTTATACATTGATATTTTTTAATGTTATCTACTACATATATACAGAGAATATTTTATAATTTTTATGATTACCTTAGCTTTTTTAATTATTAGATAACTTTATTGTTTTTCAAAATTAATTTGTTACACTAATAAATGTTTGATTCCCCCCCCCAATTCCATTTTTTTTCCCATTACAGATTTGTGATGCTCATATGAATTCAGATCTGATGTGGAAAGCACATATTCAAGGGAAAAGGCATCTGAAAGTAAGTGTTTTTGCTTATGAATATTACAAGTGAGTTTTAAATTAATTTTTTATGTTGCATGTTTCAAATTTTGCTGCATTCTTTTTCAGATAGTTAATCTGTTTATTTACTTCTGTTTCAAGAGCTTACACATAGGTAAAATTCTGTCAGTTCTAAACAGGAATGAATCACTAAGGTTAGAATAATTTCTAACCTGACTAATTATTCTAACCTGTTGCTTAGAATAATTTCATGTGTTTTTATTTGAAAAGTATTCTGTCATTGAAGTCATGAAGCATACTTATTTAGACACACATATTTGTGAAATACATAAGTATATATATTATGTATACTTATGTAATTAAATATATATACATACTGTAACACAAACACACATATGTATATATATGTTACTGTGAAAGACTGAAATTTTGGAAAATGTCGACATTAACATTCACATAGTCGCTTGGTGTATGTCAAAAATATTTGCCAAGTATCCTTATTTCTGACTTACACCAGCAAATGTTGACATGAATGTTGAATATATTGGAGATTTACATTTTGTTCTACTTATTTCAGGCACAATAAAACTTCACAAGGATGACGTACTCAATATTACTTGCCTTCTTAATGATAGCAACAGTTGTGCTTGGATAAATGTTAAGCATTTAGATTTAAATTTAGCCAATAAAGAATCCCCCCGCCATTTATGCAGTATAGGTTAAAATGCGAAAATGCTTAAGTAATAGCATATGTAAATAAACTTTTGAACTTAAACAGTACGTTCTAAAGGGGGGGGGAACTTAATTATTTGATTGAAATCTTATTTATTGCAACAACTTAAACTTTTATGTCATTTTGAATTGCACAAAACTCCCTTGCTTTTACAACTACATTTAGTTGTGGAACACTTGGCAATGACAGCGTGTATAGCTTAGCCCTCCACTTATCGAGTTAGCTGCAGCTGCTTCTCTCAGCGACATTTCTTGAAGAAATCTCATCCATGGAAAGTAACTTTTCTTTACAAATTATGAACTGATTACAGGTAAAAGCTGCTTGAAGGTGCCATTTTTATTTGCTAGTTTATAAAAGTCATAGTCTTATATTCCAGCAACAACTGCCAACACATTTTGGCCATCCGTACGACCACAGTCAATATCAGGGACTTGTATTCGTACGGTATAACCAATTTGAGGATTTTTTTTTTTTTTAAATAAAGGTTCATAAAATTTTTATTGCTTGCAGTAGAAGATTCTATTTCACGGCTGATCTTTTTATAGAAATGAACTCGTGTTATTCAGTGAGGACTTCATATGAAGATGTGGTAGGTTGCAAGTCTTCAATTTTTTTCTTTGGAATATGGTTTTTGGTATGGCCACTGCTCAGATTTTTGTCAAAAGTATTAACAGTTTCTTCTATCTGTTCTTCGGTTTCAGAAGGTTAGCAATTTCTTCAAGTTGTTCTTTAGTTTTAATACTTGTGATTTGTTCACCAGGTAAAAAAGATGATGCTATGTCTCTTCTTGGTTTAACGCCAAGCATGGCTTCATAAGAACTTTGGCATATTCCTTCATGATGTGTAGTGTTCTTGACAGATTTAACAAAGGGCAAACTATCTGATAATTTATTTGTATCATTATCATTCATCCATGCGGTTAACATAGTTATGTATATCCTGATTAGCCTTTTCAACTGAGCCTTGTGTTTGACTATGACGAGGCTTTCCATGAGCTGTCTTAACATCTTTCCATGTAACACATTGTTCGGATATGACTTGATTTCTGAATTCCGTGCCATTATCTGAATGGAATATAGCTGGAGCACCAAATGTTAAAAATATTTGAAGAAGATGATAACACTATTTCTTCAGCTGTCTTAGTTTTCAATGGTCATAGGTGGACAAAGTTAGTTGATCTTGATACTTCATTATGAACTTATATTCGCCATCCCTGTGTAACTGCAGGCCTATTAGATCAACCTGACATCTTGAATTTAACTCGGAACTGACCATCGGTTTCACAACAATACCTTTCTTAGGTGCACTATGCTTCATTTGACATTGTTTACATAAATTTAAATACATTACAGCTTCATATGTAATATTTTTGTATTTACCTTGCAAATCTTTAAGCATATGTGTTCTTATTCCGTGGCCTATTCTAGTGCGAGTTTCAAGTAGTATGCTGAACAATTCATCATTAGTAGCATAATACTGGATATTCATTTCTCGTGGTTTTAAGGGTACAGTTAATTTTTCTTCATCATTAACCTTTAAAACGTCAAAGTGGTTTAACCGTCTGTAATCATTCGAAGGTGTGCTGCCCTTAGTTTTTGCAGAAATCACTTCAGAAAGTATTTCAGAATACTTTTCTTGTGAAAACTAAAAACAGCTGTCTTCTCATTTACTCACAATTAATGCATTTAACGTTTCAAAGAAAAGTTCACAGTTTACTGCAGTATCCGTTCAATATAAATTAGAGTATCAGGTTAAAAAAAAACAAAATTTAAGGAAACATTGCACGTACTATCAAAGCTTGCATAAGACTGACAATCAGTGTTCCAGAGCATAACAAATACGTGCAACATTGCTTCAATTGCAGCAAAACAAAGGATTTGGCGACACACTGTCACCACTCTGTTGACCTCCACCACAGTATATCTGTGATTCGACATACACCAGTGATGATCAGAATGTACAACAATATGATGAAATATTCGGTCCTTCACCTACGTATTTGGTATGTGTTGATATTCACCAATTTCGGCCTTTCACAGTAACATATATATATAACCCAAAAGTCAGAAGACGTTTTCTTAAAAAATCTTGAGAACAAAGTTTAGAAACTAATAGATGAAATGCACAATTGCTGCAAGTTTCTAAAAAGTGAAAAGATTCTTAAGAAAAAGGCATAAAGTGGCATTAAATGCATGTTTACAGTTTCTTTTCTGTGCAGGTTCTAACTATTATACATCTTGAATAAAATCGCACCCTAAGGTATTAGAAATAATCATGGGACAATATTGAAAGCATTGTAATAAAAAAAATATAAATGTGAATAAAAATAAAAATTAAATATTGATATCCTCAGTTCAACGCTCCAAACAGAACTTATCAAGGGAAAAGTGTTTTGAAGTCTTGCACCGAGTTGATGAATGAGTTCCGAATACAGGTTTCATTCCTCTGAGACATTTGAGATTCAGGACCGTAAAACTTCAAAGATTATTTTCAATTTATAGACCATCGTTTAGAGACTCAAATGCTCAGATCTTTTCCGACCCATATTCACAACTCTTAAATAGGAATATTAAAACTGAAACACATATACTTCTAACTCAAAAAAACTTTTATGTACAAAAAAGCAATCAAATACTTAAAGGAAAATGAAGATATACAACTATATACGGTAAGAGTATTCCCTAAATAAAACTATCAGGGAAGGTCGAAATATAAAACCTAAAAAAGGGGCTGCTGGAACGCATGAAAAATTAGCTTTAATCTGAAACGAGGTAGTTAATTGAAGTCTGTAATGAGAAAACCAGAGAAAATTTTTTTTAAGTCGAGACGAAATAATTAATTAAAGTCCGTAATGAGTAAACCAGAGAAAATTTTAAATTCAATGTGGCAAAGTTGCTCCTATAAAAATCATAAGCAGATTGCAAAAATTTTTTCAAAAACAGAAACTAAAAAAAATTCTCAAGTGAAAACTCCTTAGATCAAACAAAATCAATTTAAGAAGTAAACAGCTAGAAACAGATAGTGCATAATTCTCGTAGTATCAAAAAACTGCCAAGAAAGAAAATAGTAAAAGAAAAAATCGAGTTCATTCTCTGAACATCAAATTTTCAGCTAAAGCAAACCAAAATTGAAAATCGTTCAAGGAAATGTAAAAGGTGCAAACTTACCCTCAATGACGGTGGAAAAAAGTGGCAGAGACGGTGGAAAAAAGTGGCAGAGATGTATGGCCTGTAAAACTTCCTTGCTGGGCAAGTGATTTCAAAGGGGGGGGGTAAGGGGAAGCTTTGAAGGTCACTAACAAAACGAATTCTTGCACTGAATGGGAGGAAATAGAAATTGGTGAGAGGTGGGGGAAGGTGGAAAAGAAGGCAACTTGATGACCTCAATGTCATCATTTCGCGCTGTAAAGTGTTGAAGAACACTATCCAAGATGGCGATGCCTCAAAGTTGTAGAAACTACTCATAACTGGCAGAAAAGTTTTAGGAAATAGAAAAAGGCGGTTAAAAAAAGTCGAAATGCTTCACGCAACCGAGCTCTGATGCGTCTGAAGAATATGAAATGGCTCCTTTTTTTTAGTAATAGGATAGTTATTAGCATTTGCCAGTGATTATTTGGGTAATTAATACTTTAAAAATTCTGGCTAGAGAACTAGGAACAGAGAGAAGTTACTTACATATTCACATTAGATTACCTGTATTGGTCATCCATAAAATTACCTTCTTTTCAGGTTTAGGTAAAATATATCATATCACCTGATACAAGTTATCTAAAAGCTAAAATTAATGCCAGCATTTCTTAAGTTATTTTCAATTGCCAGTTTTGGTATGTGATTTTCTAAGAGTATTTTAATAAGGTAATCTATATCTTCAGTAAAATGTTCTTCATTGTTACAAATGCATTTAATTCTAAGAATTTGGCTGTGAATGGTATTAAAGATGACTTTTTTGGAAATCTTGGAGTTCTAATTGATAAGTTTAATGGGGGTGAAAATTGAAATCTCTTCTCTTATTGAAAGTTTAAATATCTTTGAAGTCGAGAATTTTAATAACATGATAAATCAAGATAAATCAAATCAAGATAACCAATAACATGTTATTGTGTGTTGGTCCTGTTAAGATTGAGGCTGTTAGGATAAATATTGGCTTTCTTTAATTTTGTTGAGTTATTGAAGGCAATAATGTCATGCACATATATGGTAAATGCAGGTAGTTGGCATTTA
This sequence comes from Stegodyphus mimosarum, assembly GCA_000611955.2. Lineage (NCBI taxonomy): Eukaryota > Metazoa > Arthropoda > Arachnida > Araneae > Eresidae > Stegodyphus > Stegodyphus mimosarum. The sequence continues at coordinate 232,832 of KK114173.1, read as the reverse complement.
TATTCAAGTGAGAGGGGATAAATGTTATAAATAGCTGAGGAAACGCATGTACCCATAAGCAAATCTCGAATTTGTTTGAAAATCTTATTTTCAAAAAATTATTTTTAAAAATTTATTCCATTCTTCTTTGGTGATGATGCTAAGAATCTCCGAAAACATATTGGGTAGAGGTTGCAGACTATTGAAAATATCTTCAAGCGGTAAAGTGGTGTATAGATTTTCAATTTTCAAAATAATAGCAATTAATATTCTCTATTTTAAGTGATTTAATTGCATCTATTAGTGGTTCGTGGCTGTGGATGATACAGTTGTAATTATGCTCTTGAAACTTAAAAAATCAGTGAGAATGTACAGAACTTGTTTTATTTTTTTAGCAGAAAGTAGGTCAATTGTTTTCATAAAATTCTTAGTGCCATTGGCAGTTAATCTTAATTTGATCGGGGTCTCATGAAATTTTGGAAATTCATAAAGATTTGCAATATATACATGTATAAACACATAAAGAAACTTAATAAGCGGTAAAAATAAAAAGCAAATTTTTTAAAACCCGTCTCGCACTATAGCTGCAGGATTGAAGTAAAAGTAAACTTAAAGCATGCAAAGTTAAAAGTAAATTGGAATCAAAGCAAGGTTATTTTATATATATTTTCCCTTTTTGCAATTTTAGTTTTCAAGTTTGTACTACTATGATCATTTTTATTTTGAAATGTTTTGATTTTATGTTTAACCGCTTTACAAGGATGCAATTATTAATGTTGTTGAGGAATCGCCTTGCTTTGACTTATAGTTACTTTTAACTTTAGATGCTTTAAGTTTATATATAGATATATTCCGGGTGACCCGAGAGAACATTTGAAAATTCAATAATTCACTGATTAATGTAGGTAGAAGGATAAAAACTGATGCACGCTCTTGAAATGTCTTGGTGTTTTGTTAAAAACAAAAAGGCCAATAGATGGCCGTTCATATGATAACAAAAAGGATGATTAGCATAACAATTTATTTTTAACAAAGACTTTTATAACAAATCTTCAACATGTCGGCCGTCATTCATCAACAATACCTGCAATCCAAGGACAATGTTGTGAATACAGGGTTCGTACGGTCCTTAAGAGTCCTTAAAAGTCCTTAGGTTTTTTGGAATCGATTTTTGGTCCTTAAAAATCCTTAATTTCGGCCAAAATCAGCAGAAGGTCCTTAATTTTAATCATCTGAAATTTCTGTCTATTTTTACGACTGCTAGTTTGAGTGTGAATTAGCATTTTGGAGGAATATTTTTGGCGATTCACTGACATATATGATTATCTTTTGAATGGGTGAATGGGTTCATGTGTTATAATTTGCTCTTATTTCTAATATAAATAGTGGGATATTCGAATTTCTAAGCAAGAAGTGAAACATAAGCATTTCGAAATTCATTTTTTTTTCCTAGTGAAGGTCTCTTAAACAACTTTTCGCTTTTGGTGATGTGAATTTTTTTATTTAACGGTTCTAAATTTGGCGACATATCAACATTTTCGCTATTTTAAGGTAAGTTTTTACAGAAAATTTTTAATTCCGAGATCTGAGAATTTTTCGACGATTATTTTAGTACATTGTAACAGTAATAAATTCCATTAAAATAATGGTATTATATTGAAATTATATTTTAAAGAAAACATTATAATAAAATATTTTTATTTTTCGCTATCATATTATAAAGTTCCATTTTAACTTATTATATGATATTTTGAATGTGAAAAATAAACAAGGTATAATGCTATAAAACACAATTTACGAAACAGTTCTTACTAAACGCGAAATTAGCTATGTAATTAATTAAAAATGTTTTCTTTTTAATTTTTTCATAGTAAGAGTTTATCCTATGTAATTGTCTGAGAATATTCAGAAATCTTAGAATATGCATCAATTTTCTCTATAAAATTTATTTTACACTTTTCCTTTTTTTCAAAATATTTCTGGCTTGGCTATTACAGAATTGGTAGGGATAATTTTTCTTTGGGATTTTAGACACTGCAGCTTGGAAAGTTTAGAAGGATTTGAAAGCAAGATTTATAGACCCACGATTCTAGAAGATTCCAGTAATATGTGACAAAATTAAAAATGTCTCCATGGTATTAACACATAATGTATGTATTTTACAGAAAGTTTGTGATGAATTTTTTACTTTTTCGAGAACGCCTTGAAGAACAATGAAAACATAATATTTGAATGTTTTACAGATAATACTAGATAATACAGATAATACTAGAATCTTTTTCTTAACATGTTCATCTTCCCTTTATTTTCTCTACTTTTCATTGGACACAAGCATGGAAAATATCAGGAATGCTTCTAATCTTATCACATGGACAGGCGTTATGGAAATGTATTTTTTTATTAATAAAGAAATTGAAAACTGACAATTTAAAAGATTCATATAATATGCCTTAATGCATCATACAGAACTGGCGCTAGGCATATTTCCACCTGATGCAATCTCTGTGAATCTTAAATTTTGCTACTTAGTGCCTTTCTAAATTCTGCTTCCAGTGCCTGCCCTAAATTCTAAAAGTTATGACTATTCTAGATTTTGTTGCTTAGTTTGTCACTAAATTCTAAAATTTCTGCCACATCAGCTCTATAACCAGCCCTTACCATATATATTGGGTTGGCAACTAAGTAATTGCGGAATTTTTTTAGAAAATCAAAGACAATTTTTTCATGGAACTAAATAACTTTATTCTGTAATGTATTGCCTATTTTGATCAATGACCTTTTGCTATCTTTCAGGCAGCGTCATAATCCCACGTTCATAAAACTTCTGGTTTTTATTAGCAAAAAACTGAATCAGGTACGATTTGACATCATCATCATTATTGAAATTTTTACCATTCAAGGAGTTTTGTAAAGATCGAAACAAAAAGTAATCAGATGGTGCAAGGTCAGGACTATATGGTGGATGTGGCAAAACATCCCAACCAAGCTCCAATAATTTTTGCCGAGTGACCAAAATCGTGTGTGGCCTTGCATTGTCATGATGGAATCCAACACCTTTTCGATTTGTCAATTCGGGCCGCTTTTCTTCGACTGCATTGTTTAATTTCGTTAGCTGTTCAATGTAGACATCAGAATTGATCGTTCGGTTGGGTGGTAAGAGTTCAAAGTAGACAATTCCTTTGTAATCCCACCAAACTGATAACAAAACCTTCTTTTGATGAATATCAGCTTTTGATGTTGTTTGAGTTGGTTCACCTGGCCTGCTCCACGATCTTCTACGATTGATATTGTTGTAAACAACCCATTTTTCATCGCCAGTTATCAGTCGTTTTAAAAATGGATAATTTTAATTACGTTTCTTTAGCAAATCGCAGCTCTTTGTGCGTTGCGTTAAATGCGTTTCTTTCAGTTCGTGAGGAACCCATGTATCGAGTTTTTGAACATAGCCAAGTTGTTTTAAGTGATTTGCAATGCGTGTATGCGATACATGAAACTTCTCTGCAATCTCACGTGTTGTACTGTGACGATCCGAATCGATTATTGATTTGATTAGGTCGTCATCAACTTCAACTGGATGACCAGAGCGTTTTTCACCTTTGAGTGAAAAATCACCAGAACGAAATTTGGCAAACCAATTTTGACACTGCCGTTCTTTTAAGGCTTCGTCACCATAAGCAGCACATAACTTTTTATGAGCTTGCGATGCTTTTCCCTTTGCTTAAATAAAATAGCAAAATATGACGAAAATGTTCCTTTTGATTTTCCATTTTTCAACGAACGCCAAACGAAAACTACGCAACCGATCAAAAAACGTTTTTTACTGATTCACAGCTGACTTGGCAACTATCAAATAACAAAATGAGTTTTACGCTTGTATTACGTCTGCAAACCTAAAAATTCAACTGAAGCCATCTATGAGTGAAATCCGCAATTACTTAGTTGCCAACCCAATATTTCACATTTCTTCTCAATTTTAATATTTCTAAAGAAATAAAATTAGCAGCTTTTTCTATATGCATTTAGTTTTTTTAGAATAACAGAAATCCTTAATTAAATCCAAAAATTCTAAAATAAAAAGGAAATGTGTTGAAGAAAGAGACTGAATAATACATAAAGAAAATTATTCTTCAAAGATATGTACAATTATTATTATATAAATTACCCAGCTTATGATTTCAGCCTTTAGTATAGTTTCCCATTTCTATTTCCTCATATGATAAGAGTTACTGAGCCAGCTTAAATTAAAACTAAATTGTACAGTCTTTGGCCATTAGTCCACATTTTTAGTTTAAATTTGACTATTCTTGTTTAATTACATCACCACGAGCTGTAACTAATTTTGTTAGCATCAGAACATGCCTTTATGTTCTAAGTTTTTTTTAAATAAGAGGCTTATTTAAACCTTTACTGACACTGTAGTTACTTTCAGACATAGCGATAATTTGCTTCACGTCTGTCGGGAGGTTTTGGAATATTTAGCTTTTACCAGATCAAGTAAAGCCTCATAACTATATTGTAGAGAGGTTGATAAGTTAGGAGATAAAGCACGCAGAAACTAGTGAGAACACTGATTTGCGTATCGAGACAATTTTCTGATTGTTAGAAAACATGCTTAAAGAGAAGGAAGTTGATTTAAATTAGCCAAAATGTCTGGGAAGGCTTCAAATTAAAAAGACGCATAAATATTTTGTTGATTTTTGTTGTTACAAAACATAAATGTTTTGTAGTTTTTAATGTGTAGTTATCCTAATATCATTTAAGAATCAATGTCATAAATTATATGTACTTTAAAGTTTGAAATTTTATTAGATTGAGATTTTAATAGGGCTTTTTTAACAAATATTATTAAAAAAATAAATAAAATTTCATATTGGCTATGTAAATCCATAATGACTAAGGTTATCTAACTACTTAATTTAATTATTTATAACTAACTGCTTACCTTTGAAAATTACCTTGCGTATTAAAGCGAGTTATTGCCTTTCATTAATCCTTACCGTGGCCACAAGATAAAACACAAAAATGTAAAAAATCATGTAAAACTTATTTTTTGCATCTAGTGAGACTTAAAACAATACAAAACAACTTACCACCTGTGGTGCTTTAGTGGTTTATTGGACCTACACGAAACTACGACACTAACTGTAACAGACAGAACCCAGCTAACTTTCAAATCTTGCCAACCGTGCCTACATAAATAAAATGTCACTTATTTTCTTTCAAATATGTCCAACTATTATAAATATAAAATATTTAATGCTGCTTGATACATTTTATAAAGTTGATTTTATTCTCAAACTCATTAATAATTTTGTTAATTAATTCATGTTTAATAATTATTCATCCTACTTATGGATCTATTTTCTTTTTAGGATGGTATTACAAAAATGATGTTCAGGCATAGATAATATTTTTAATTTAATTTATTCAGTTCCCATTTGTTCATAGGTCCTTAATTTTTTTCATTAATGGTCCTTAAAAGTCCTTAATTTCTATGCGCAAAAATGTGTACGAGCCCTGGAATAGCACTGTATAGCATATCTGTATCTGTAAGTATGGTGAGAAATTGCAGTCAGATGTTGTCTTCTAGCATCTCTAATGAGGTTGGATGATCATGGTAGACTTTCGATTTGAGGTAACCCCACAACTATAACTACACTGACTACCAAGAAGTATTTGGACACCTGTAACAGAAAAGAAAAACTAACTTTATTCAAAATCAATAGTTGGTAGAGCCTCCACGAGAGGTAATTACAGCGTGGCCCCTCCGGGGCATACTTTCCACAAGTCTTTGTATGACAGCTAGTGGTATTTTCTTCCACTCGACTTGGATAAGACATAGAAGTTCTTTCACCGATTTTGCACGGATAGTGCACCCCTGAATTCGGCGATGCAACTCGTCCCATAGGTTCTCGATAGGGTTCAGGTCTGGACTCTGGGCAAGCCAGTCCATTCGATGAACTCCATTGGCACCATACCAAGCCTTGGTTAACGTTGAAACATGACAACTGACATTGTTGTCCTGAAAGTAACAGAGGTCCAACCCATAAAACTGCCACAACATAGGAAGCACATTGTCATCCAAAATAGTGCAGTAGGCATCGGAGTTGAGCTTACCATGAATGGGGACCAAGGGTCCCAACCCATACCAGGAGAAACACCCCCAGACCATAATTCCATCTCCGACGAACTTGACTGTTTGCACAATGCATTCTGGCAGGAGACGTTCTCCAGGTAGACGCCAGACCCAGACGCTGCCATCCGAACGGTAAAGGGTGAACCTTGATCCGTCACTCCAAAGAACCTGTTTCCACTGATCTACGGTCCAATTTCGATGTGCTTTGCACCACATTAACCGAGCAGCGCGGTTGGACTTTGCGATCAAAGGCTTATGGGCTGCAGCACGACCATGAAAACCAAGCAGATGTGCTTCCTTATGGATGGTATTCACTGAAACAAACTCCCGGATGCCTTTTGAAACTCCTCGCGGATGAGGGCCATCGGTTGGGTGCGGTTCTTCCGAATTTCTCTGGACAGCACTCGTCGGTCTCTATCTTCCAGTTTCATTGGTCTGTCGACTCGGGGCACATTCCGACAATCACCGCTCACGGTCCACTTCTTAACCACGTAGGCCACTGTCGATTTTGGGTACTTCAGATCGCTAAGGCCACCCTTAAGGATTGGCCACATTTGAAATACCCGATAGTTATACCTTTCTTGAAATCAGAGAGCTCTGAACTGCGAGGCATCTTGCATGCGACTAAAGCCGATGCTATTTCCTACACGATATATACCGGCGGAGTTCGTGACGTACCTTAGGACCGCAGATATCGTCATTTGCATAGGTGTCCAAATACTTATTGGTAGTCAATGCATACGGATTGAGATCTGGGGACCTGAGGGGCCAGGCATGATGGAAGTAGTGGCTAGCACTCAATACTCATCAAACAATGTGTCCAAGAGGTCTTTCACATATATTGGATGGAGTCATCTTGCATAAAAGTTCTACCTTCCAACAGGTGTTTATCAGCCAGACTAGGGATGATGCGATTCTGTAACATATCAGAATACTTCGCAACTGTCATACTGACAGTTTGAATAGCAGAATCATGCATTTCCTTGAAGAAAAAGGGTCTAATCATGATTGATGTGATAAATCCACATCACATCATGGCCAACACCTGGAGATGATGATAGAAAAGTGACAAAGGGGAAGTGAAGGGACTGATTCCCTCTCTCACTAAAGCTCATTTCATATACAATTCTCATGCAGCATTACTGACATTTTGCTACCCAACACATTGCCCAGTTTTTTTGCTCCCCCTCTTTTTTTTTTTTTTTGCTTTCAATAAAACCCCATAGTATTCCAATCATGTGTGTTAATTTTTACCTCTCTACCTACATTATTTCGTGAATTAGTGAATTTTCAGATGTTAATGAACTTATGGGTTACCCGGTATGTTTGGGTTGTTTACACTTTCTTAGAGGGATTTTGATGAAGAGTTTAAAAGAAGCAGATGTCTTGGAATAACAGTTTATGGCAACAGCTTATTTGGAATGAGAAATACATTCTGTTACTTTCAAATTTATTCTTGTTTGAAAATGTTACATGTAAACAAGTTGTGGATTGAAGGATATGTGTTAGCATTTCCCAAAGAGAAGTATGCCTATTTCTTAATTCAAAAATGTTATGAAATACATGTTATTAAAATTCCCAAGTTAAAAAAAGGGGGGGACATTGTTAATCAGAAAGGGAAGATCTATAAATCATTACTTCTACATGGAAAAAAACTGCAAACAAATACCCAGAAAAGTATGTACTGTTTCTAATGTTCAACTGTTGGTAACAAGATAAAAATTACTGACACAGAGATATATTATAAAGTTTTTAAATACATATATAGCAGCAGTAAATAAATAATAAACCAAGATTTGTAACCAAAAAATCTTAAGAAACGTAATGTTTGCCAGCTTCGGCTGAGGCATGTGGGTCAGTGCAGAACAATTTGTGGAACTGCTTTCAACCAAATCCTTTCCATTTTTTTTTCTTTTCTTTTATTTTAGCCAACAAACTAGCAACTTGAAAACTCTCACAATTCAACTCCAAGACAGCTAGCTGAAGGAAAAAACTTTTCCTTTAAACAAAATTTCCCTCTTTTAACTTCTAGCATAATTATTGATTATACAACAATGACTAACACAACCACGCTTCGTTTCAAATTAATTGCTGAATCTGAATCTGTCACGACCGTATCCCAGCCAGTAATAACACTGGAAAAATTTATCGTTGTTTATTAACAGTGTGTGAAAACTTGAGGGTTCTTTTCTCTTACTGGGAAAAAATTGAAAATGACACATCCTGACAAAATTTCTCCTATGGTGATCAGTACTTTTATTTACTGTTTCTGTTTGCATCACAGGTCAAGAAATGTATAACATAGAGTGGTACCTATTTCCATTCAAGTTTTATTTTACAAAAATAGCTGCCTGCACCATAACAATCTTAACTTTCTATTCAATATTTTATCCAAATGCTGCTTCCTGCAGACTGCCCAATGGCCAAGTTCTCACTAAGGAAGTGGGAAACAATTCACTAGAATGCACACAGACAGCAAATTCCTATTCTTTTTTTTCCCCCTCTTGTATTTCTTATGTCAGCTTCACAGCCCAACCTCTATTTGATGACCAATTTCCTGTCAAAGAATCGACAGTTACAAAAAATTCCTGAAGCCAGAATTACTACGTAATACAAGGAAGATTTCAGTAAGGGGGTTATAATTGTCACAGTATTCTCTTACTGTTATATTATATTTAGATATTAAAAATAAGAAGATTTGAAAAAAAAAAAATAAAATAAAATGTCAGATATTTACAGATTTCCATTTCTTTATCCTTATAACTTTCCGAGAGTGAAACTTCAAGACAGAGCAGTTTGTCATACATCAAAAAGTACCATTACTTCCTTTAAAAAATGAAGACAGATACAGGTGTTGCACATTTACCTTTGCAATATATTCTTGCAAAGTATTGTGATATTTCACCTGTGGACTGTTGTGCCTTCTTGGAAGTAGTGGAAGAAGAATGGAAATCAGTAAAATTTAATTTGGTTCTGTAGAAGCTGCCAATAATGATGATAAAAGAAGTTGCAAATCATTATTGTTATGTGTTAAGGTTTGTCAAAATCTCCTTAAGTAACCAAGCCAAATGAAAAAACCTAAACCTTTATTTCATATTTAAAAATTTATATAAGAATTAAAATAGCTATAAATATGTCCAAGGTTAAAAACAACATCGGAATCTTCTTTAGGCCAAAGCAAATTCTTATCGGGATCAATCTGTAAACATGAGAGCAGTTGAATTATAGACTTTCATGATAACTAGATTTAGTGATATAGGCTCAGTGTTTTTAAAAGCTGAAAATTTTGAAAATATGTATTTAATGAATACAAGGCATAGAAACACTGCAGTTTTCAAAGAGTAAAAAGTATAATTAAGCTGGTAACTCACATTGCCGAATAAAGATATAGTAAGTCCATGGCAATAAGTGATGCTTTTTTTAAATTAAAAAGACTTTGCTTTTGTATAATGTGAATGATGAATAGCTCTTGTCAGACTTTATGCGCTCTTTGAAACACTGAATAAGATTTTTAATGACTTTTGTAATGGATGCCAAATGAGATGACTTTCATGGAGAAGCAGTGTAAGGTGTTCTGAGTGTCCTCCGTAAATATAGACTTTACCATGATTGGTTATAGTCACTCTAAGCCCATTTTATAAACATTGCCAGTACGATGAAATCATTTAAAAAGATCGTAGGTGTTTTTTGTGGTACCATAGCATAAATTTCATGGTGTGATATTTTTTATCTATTTTCCTTTTTATTTATTTATAGATTCATTTTCTAAGTTCCCAATTAAATTTCTGATAATGTAACTTATAGTGTGACATTCTGTGCAGATGAATTTTACTTCTTGTTGCCTTTTATATAAAAGAGTTGTCATCTGATGATTTATATCTAATCCATCTTATTCTGCAAGGTCATTATCAAATGAATGTGTTTTTCCAGTTAAGACATGGTAATTCTTTTTTCCCCTCTTAAAACTGATATTTTCTCTTTTGATACACAAAATAGAATAATTTAGGGTAAATTCTAAATGTTAGAACAGAATGTGAGCATAAAGTAAACTCCAGTGTTTCCATCTATCCCTTTCAACAGAATACTGCATTTATTTCGAGGCCCATCAATGGCTGAATAGTAAAAACATTAGTCAGTGAAAAGTGGTAGTTATTGATAGTATTAATTCCATTTGCAATAATTATTTAATAAATATTTGGTTTTTGCAGCTATATATATACACTGCTCAACATTGAAAATGCAACACCAAGAAGGAGTGGTTAGAAAGTGATGAAATATGGTAAAAAAGACAGAGACAGCAAGCAGAAATAAGTGATCTTTATTTCAAAATGATAGTCAGAATACAGAGCGAGAATGGCGTCGGCTCAGTAGGATGTAGGACCACCGCGGACAGTGATGCACGAAGAAACACGTCTAGCATAGAGTCAATAAGAGTGCGGATGGTATCCTGAGGGATGGCTCTCCATTCCCTTTCAACCATTTGCCACAGTTCGTCTTCTGAACGAGGTAGGGGCAAAGTTTGCAAACGGCGTCCAATCACATCCCACACATGTTCGATTTGTGACAGGTCAGGAGAGTACGGTGGCCAGGGAAGCATCTGTATACCTTGCAGAACATGTTGGCAGATGCGAGCACTGTGTGGTCGGGCGTTTGCTGAAAAAATGCATTAGACAGCCCCTGAAGGTAGGGGATTGCCACCGACCGCAGTACATTATCCAAGTATCGTTGGGCCGTCATAGTGCTCTGAATATGAACTAGAGGTGACCTGGAATCATAGGCAATAGCACCCCAAACTGTTATGCCACGTTGTCTCGCGGTGGGGCATTTCACAGTTACTGCCGAATTAGGTCTGTCTCCATGTCGCCACAGACGTATGTGGCAACTACCACTGGATAAATGGAAGCGTAACTCATCTGAGAACACAACGTTTTGCCATTCTGTCATCCACATCGCTCCAGTCCGGCACCATTCTAAACGTTGGCGTCTATGCTGTGGGGTCAATGGAAGTCTTCTTAATGGACGTTCAGTCGACACGGGAACATCCAGGATATCTTGCACGTGCTGCAGAATCGCGGTACAAGTGACTTGCGGGACCGCCACAGCTTGTCGGCAGATGCATCAATCCACACATGCTGACGTCACTCTGGCTGCACCTGCACCCCTTCTTCTTCCCACATTTCCTTGTTCCAACCATGTTTGCCATAGCCGATGCACTGTACTTGCATCCATGTGGGTATCAGCTGCGATTTGACGTAAGGACCAACCCGCCCTTCTCAGTCCGATTACCATACTCTCGTAAAATTGTCTGTCTGCTGGAAGTGCCTTCGTTGATGATGGCCTGGCATTGTCTCCTATTACACATATCCTCCGGGACAAAAACCAACTTTCTTCGATAATTCGTCTGGCAGAAATAACGACACGAATATTGCCCATTCTGCACGTTCCTTCCCTTATATCTTACTTCCGTGCTTTGGAGAGCTGCGCATTTCACATCATTCACATAACTCAGTGACGTGCGTCTACTCTAAAATTTGCATAAATTTCTAACCACTCCTTCTTGGTGTTGCATTTTCATTGTCGAGCAGTGTATATATAGCTGTAGTCATCTTTTGTTCAAATTCAGTCTTCTTTTATAAGCATTAGTGTTCAATGCTTGTTAGTCTTTTAATCCACAATTTTTCTCTTTCATTCCTTAACATTTTGGGATTTGTCTTTTTTTTTTTTTTTTTTTAGGGAGTAATGCTGTAATAACCACAAATAAGTGAATAACTGTGGAGTTAAATGCTAATCATTAACCAATTAATGCACGCTTTTTCCTCAAGAAAAACGGTTTATAATAATCTCTCTTTTTTTTTTGAAAGACAGTTAAAGTTTTAATATTTCTTGATTTGAAAATGAGTGTAAGGTTAATTTTTATAAAGAAGTTTAAAAATTATTTTTCTTGTAAATTTCTTCTTTCTCCCAATTTCTAAAACTTTTTTAATTTTTAAGTCTTATAGGCAAGCACCTCTGTAACAGGTATGTTGATGGAATAACAGCTTGACAGCCAGTATAAAAACATCTTAATATGTAACAATAAATAATTGTTTTCATCTACTACAGCTTTCTGCTTACCTCGGAACTGCTGGTGGAATTACTTGAAAATATTTAATTTTTGATAGCTGTATTCTTGTGTGAACAAAGTTTTAATGATTTATTATAAAATGGAGGCTGATGTTACATTTACATGATTGAATTCTTCAGTACTTCATAAAACTTGCCTTTAAATGTTTATTTTTAGTCCTGTGGTAAAACCCTTTTTAACTACTACAATTGAAGTCCGGATAATGAAGACTATTGCATTTTTTAAGTGACAAGAAATGTACCCTTTGATTATATTTTCTTAGGCTCATTGATATTTTTTACTGCATATGATTCTTGTGTGCCAAATTAAGCAGCGATTGTTGCATTATCTCTGAAATTAGGTTAGGTTAGTTCATTGTAGTGCAGTAAGGGGAGGGGAGGGGAGAGTTATACAATTTTATGTCTCCTGTTTTGTTCAGCCGATTGACGAAATTCAATTTGTGTTTTTTATGTCTTGATATATATTAGATTTATCAATAGCCGTTCTTTGATATCTGCATTTTGACACAAAATTGGACTTTTCTGAATCCACGTGCTGATTTTTTTTCATAGTTTGATTTTATATTTCGGATTATAACCAAGTTCTGTAAAAATTGTTCAAGCCATTTTTAAAATTAGCACACAAAATTTTCAGTAATGTTAATTGAATTTGTTGTTTATTTAATAATATAACTTTTTTAATTAAGCTTTTTGGTTTCTTTTTATATAATCTATAATTTAGCAGTAATCCAAATAAAACTCAGTTATTTTTTCTGATTTATTAAAAAAATGTGAATAACCTATAAAAATGTGTGCACTATCGTAAAGTAATTTTTTAGGCATATTTAAAAACCTTTTTAACTACTCCAATTGGAGTCCGGATAATAGACACTGTTGCATTTCTTAAGTGACAGTTCTATTTTGAGTCATTTCTTCAAATAGAATCTCTTTGATCATGGTTTATGTAACTAATTACTATTGATTCAATAATATCTGAAATATTGGGAAGAGTTCTTTAAAAAGCACAGTAGTATATAAACTTTTGTTTTCAACTCAAGTAAGCACGTATAACCTCTTGGACTTCCCAGCTTTGCAATTTAAAATAGGTCATCTAAAATATTTCTGGAAGTGTACTCTTTATTTATTTTTAGGTCATTGATAATTTTTATTGCATGTTGCAAGAGCTTTAGTTTGCCACTAGTTTCTTCAATTTTCTGGCTCTTGGAACATGTCAAAAATGAAATCCGTTTCAGTTGTTGTCAAAAGATTAACATGTGTACTGATACAGTTGTAAACAGAAATTTAGAAGTCAGATTGTGCCCTTCACCTTCATTTTCTATTCATTTGATTTTTCGTAACAATATTCATATTTTGAGCATAATTTCTGAAACAGAACTAATAGAAATGATTGAATTATAGTCTTTGGTATATGATATGCTTTCTAGTACATCCATTGTTCTCAAGTTTGATTAATTGCAAATAGAGAGTTCGTAAGCACTTTCAATAGAAGTGTATTAGTGTATATGCTGTATCTTCAAACAGTTTTTATATATAGAATGTTTTTGTAGTATATGAATTGGATTCTAGGCAGGAATAACCATATATCGTTACTTATGTAACCATATAATATATTTATCCATTGTAAATTTCTATTGAATGTCTGTCTATTCTATTTTGTATGTAGAGTGTCTTTTGTTCAGTCTAAATTGCATCTGTGTTATCAGTCAAAGCATAAAGAGAGTGTAAAATCAATTTGTAGAAAACATCATCATAAAAAAAGATCAAGTACATATTCAGAGATAACAACATGATTGTGGGTAAACAATATAATGGAACGGAAAATAAGGCAGACAAATCTTTGGACAACTAATCTGGAAAAAAGTTTTCAACAAGGAGAAGGGAGATGATAGAACAGTAGAGCTTGTAAATAACACAAGTTATAGAGGAAAAACATTCATGATGTGAAAATGCAAACATGGAGTTAACAAATGACGGAGATAAAGTAACTTCAGATTTAATTTCATAAAATATATGAAATATATTATAGAAGTGCTTAACCCTCTCCGCGTTACCGACGGATTTTTCCTCATCGAAAGATGGCTTTCCAAATCATCACACACGGATTATTTTGTCAGCTCTTGATGGATCCGAAAGCGTTTCAAACGATTTTTTCTGCCTTACATTTTCGGCCTCGAAATCGTTAAGGACGGAATATTCTGTACTGTCGTTCCCCCGACCTCCTGTTGCGTTTGGTAGTGGGGAAACAGCGATCGTTAGAGAAAGATGTTACAGTGGGAGGGTCATAAATAAAAACATCAAACCCAGTTGTACCATCTGCTGACCTGAAGGTGATTTTCATGCCGAAACTGGAAAATATTGGAAAGGCTTCAAAGGAAACCTTTCTGTATGCGAAAAATTTGCGAAACAAAATTTCTTCTGCAAAAGTAAATGTAATTTGCACGAAACTCATGAATAACTTTTAAAGAATTTAGCATCACCTAATTTGCAAAAGAATGCATAGAATAAATACTTAAACAGGTATCTTACAGTGACTGTAGAAACAGAGAAATTTGATATAATTTTTATTTTAGCTGTGCGTATTGATTAAAAATACTGTATTTTTTTAATTACTATAACAGTTCACAAAAACAGTTACTTCAATATATATTTTGAACAATTCTTCTGAAATAAAAATGAAATTTTTGAGAGTTTAGTAACTCCATTTTAAACTAATGTATCATTTCTATGTTTGTATCGAAATTTATTGTGTGAAGTTTAGACATTTTATTATTGAAATATGAGGACAAGGTGCATTTCCTTAAAGAAAAATTCGTTTTACTCCTCTGATTTCTCATCTAAAACGAACTACTGAGAAATTTCTTTGGCATGATAGGAAAATCATTCGCAAATAATATCGTATTTGATTAACCCCTTAAGGCACACATTAATTTCTAATTTTCGGTCAAAAAATCACCTATTTTTTTTCTTGCATAATCCTATTCTCTAGTGCATTTTAAGACATGATTGACAAATAAAAGTAATTTTTAACTAAAAATTTAATTAAAAAATCTTATTTTTAATTTTGGAATAATTTCACTTAAAGTTGTCTTTTGTTATGCTCCTTTGTATTAGAAAAGACAACATACAGGGGTACAAGTATAGGCTAATTTAAAAATATATATATATATTATACAAACAAAGTGAAAACGATTTGATTACATGTTTATTTTGAATTTCAAGTTATTAAAAGCAAATTAAATCAAATTTTCATACTTGTAAACATAAAATTGACTAAAAATTCAGTTTGGTATGATATAGCATGAAGCATGGTACTGCGCAAAGTCCAACATTACAGTTCCTACAATAGTATCTTGTTTCTTTCCTTTTTACCCCTCTCATCTCTTTTACTGCAACAAACGGCGCAATTTCTACAAAGGGCCGCTTTCTTTTCTGTAGGTGGTACAAATTCGGGAAAGTGCCTTTCAGTTAGTCTCAGAGGCCCAGGTTGGTAACCAGGCCGACCTGTTCTTTTGGGTAACACTTTTGAATGGTATTTTTCAATTAATTTTTCCACAAGCATTTTACGGAATTCCAAATGGTCCCGTTTTCCTCCATTTTTTTGATATAGTACAAATGAATTCCATACGGATATATCCACAAGATGGAAAAATATTTTCTTATAGTACCTTTTTCCTCGTTTTCTTGTCGTGGAGATGCTGATCAAGCCGATCAACGCCTCCCATGGTATCATTGTAATCAATTACAACTTTCGGTTTCTTTATTTGAGTGCCATCATTGGCTGTTTTACTTGTATTTTCCTGATGTGTGTTATGGATTGTTGAAAGCAAACAGACATCTTTTTTGTCTTTCCACTTCATCACCATTACTTTTCCTCTCTGAAACGCTATATCATCTCCCTTTTTCAATTTTTTATTTCTAATTTCAGATGGAACTTCTTTTCTGTTACTTTTCAGAGTCCCGTAGGTATCTGTTTGACGTTTTACCAGGAAATCCGCTAATTGTGGAGAAGTATAAAAGTTGTCAGTCGTCAAACAGTATCCTTTATCTAATAACGGTTCAATCAGTGACAACACTACTTGAGTTGATACCGGCATTTCTCGATATGCATCGCTCAGATTCGTTCCTTTTCCGGTATATGTAATGAATGAATATAAGTAACCGGTTTTTGATTCACAAAGAAGGTACATCTTTATTCCAAAACGAGCTCGTTTCAGTGGTATATATTGCTTCCATTTCATTCGCCCTTTATACAGTAGTAGACTTTCGTCTATCGTGATATCTCTTTCCGGTGTATATAGAGAAGAACACTTTTTATTTATATGGTCAAATACAGGCCATATCTTATTGAGCTTGGGATGGGGGTGAATCTCAGCATCGTAAGTTTCATTGTTAGAGAAGTGAAGATATCTTTTTATCTCAGAATAGCGACGAAAGCTAAGGAGCTTCGGAAAAATAGGTGATTGAAAAATTTCAACTTTTGACCAATACATCCTTATCTCAGGCTTTCTAATTATACCTTGTAGTATAGTTATGGCTAAAAATATGTATAATTCTTCCATAGTAATCGGTGACCATAGGTTCTGTGATGATCCTGGATGTTGAAATGCATATCTGTTTGTTTCAGTTAGAATTATGTCCATGAGAGAGTTATCAAAAAATAATTCAAAGTATGACAAAGCATCATCGTAATCCGTCAGAGTAAAACAACAGCCAGGGTTAGCTTCAAATCGAAATCTCGGTGGTGCAACGTTTGGTTGATTTATACTAATTTGATACCAATTCCTTGCTGTATCCAAAATCTCGTTGTCATTATCTTCCGATTCACTTCCATCACTCAAGAAATCATCACTCTCATCGCTGAAACTGTCTGATAAATTGGCATATTCAAAATTGTCATCGTCAGAGTCGCTCATTATCAGATAACTTTTTTTAAATTACAAAAACACTTAGTAATATAATTTGCAGTTAACTGCTTACTTTTATTATATTTACGTAATAAAAATGGATATATTACCTTTTCCACACCAAACGACTACTTTATAGCAAAGAATTCCTAGCAAACTTATAGCTAATCATCAAAATGCGCCACCTGGTTTACACAAGAAAAATGCTGAATAGTGGTGCCATCTATGTCAAATAAGTTTAATTATAATCTAGCCTATTTATTTTTACTGGAACGGATCTCAGACGAGCATTAGAAATAAAATAACGCGAGATACAAGGGCGCCCGTGTGAGACACGGGCATGTGCAAATTTGCCGGAAACTTTCGCCCGTGTGAGACACGGGCAAATGCGTTAAGGGGTTAAATCGCTTTTTGGCGTTGATAATATAAAGTATTAAAAGTACATGAAATCCTATGATGCATTTTTTATCCTATGCAAAATACTTCCGTTTTACTGAATAAAATAGTCCAGATGCTATTTGATTATGAATATTTTACTGTTATGAAAATGTGTTTACTTCCAAATTTTGAAACGGTTGGGACATAAATTCTCAGAAGGTAAGAGTAAATATTTATGAAAAATAGTTGTTAGTAGAATAAAATTATAAATAGCTTTTTATAAAATCGTCGCAATCATTATACGAAGGTGGAAAAATTACAATGATGATCTGGGTGATGCAAAAAATTTCGAAAAAGGAAATAAGAATTTCGGATTCTTTGTCTATATCAAAATTTGAAATGACACAATTAGATTTTCAAATAAAGAGAGACAACTTTAACTTTTATGGAGGATTTTCGGAGGGAAAACACTTTGTTATTTATGACTACAGTTAATTAATTAAAGTAAAGGAGGGCTGTCTCTGTATGGGAAGGGATGCCTTCTTGGAAGACTTTTTAAAGAAACCTGGCTCATATTCACTTTACACATGGGGGAAACTCAATTCCAGATCAAACTACTAGTGTTCAGTGACGTTATTCTCGGCCGCTAGTGGATGTTATTTACGACTAAGGACTGATGAGCTATATTAAATTAGGTACTGATTACCGTTTATTTTAAAATTCATTACTTAATTCTTATGATTGGGGTTTTACTAAAAAGGCCAATATATGTATGTATTTCTTGAAATCATTTTTCACATCTTATTAATATTCTGTGTGCAGTTTTCATAGTATCCTTCCTTCACGTCCACTCAAACAAAATCGGACTATTTAAAATTGGATATCTATGCTTCATTTGAAATATTTCTTTTTTGGTTTGGTTTAATTGACAAAGCGCTCGAGGGCTATCAGCCAAAGGAGGGATGCTTTTATGAAGAACTGTCTAAGAGAAAATGGCTTCTAGACATGTTACACAATGGAAAAAATCATGAAAATGTCCATGCAGCCAGCCCGTTTGCTGGGATTCGAACCGAACTACCCTGTCTACAGCAATTTTACTGCTTGGTTGTTGGTGGGAGTATCACCTTTTGAGATAATTATCATAATATTATATGTTTTAATAGGCATCAATAACAATCTATGCTTACTATTGTGATTTACGTTTCCAGTGATGTTAAATCTCCTAATTAATACTCTTGTGTATTTGATGGCTCTATGCCTAAGAGCAGTAAAGCTTCAACTGAGGGCTTTATAAGTAGAACTGGCTCATATCCACATTATACATCGGGAAACCACCATAATTAATACAAATATGGTAATATTTTTTATTAATACAAATATGGTAATATATATTCACATTCACAGCAAAAACACATTAAGAAAGAAATCAATTTGGGGACAAATAAAAAAGAATTGATGAAATAAGTATTATAAAACAGCAAATTTCTTTTATATTTTGGGTCATTTGTTACCATTTACTTTGTGTTTTAATATCTTTTCATATTTTATTTCAGTATTGCTTTATTAATTCTTAAATATCTTGCAAATTGCAAAAAATTTGTGAAATTCAAAAATTCTTTTAATTCAAAATATTCTTTCCCAGTTCTAAAAATGTATTCTTGATATTATAGAGTAACAAAAAGAGATAGTAATTAATATGCAATTATCGTTAATTAAAGTGTATTTTGGTAGTAGATTCATCATAGTTGTAATGTACACATGCCTCAAAAAGATTGCACGACAAAACAATTTTTTCACCGTTCTGGGCAGAACCATGGTTCCAATTTCAAACAAATATATAAAAATAAAATAGACTTCTGCACAACGACAGTTTTTGACTCATTTTATTACAAATGTATAAAGCAAATTTCTTTTAGTTCTCCAAAAGAAATAAATATGTCAATGAATAATATGTTTTTCAATGTACTATTAAAATAAGAAATGCATACTGATCTGACTCAAATTAACTGATATATATTTTTAATAAAAATTTTGCAATAGAGATTTTAAATATTATTTTCAAGCACTAACTACACAGAAGTTGCATTTTTAAGTTTTTAAACACAGTT
This sequence comes from Stegodyphus mimosarum, assembly GCA_000611955.2. Classification (NCBI taxonomy): domain Eukaryota; kingdom Metazoa; phylum Arthropoda; class Arachnida; order Araneae; family Eresidae; genus Stegodyphus; species Stegodyphus mimosarum. The sequence goes on along the minus strand of KK114173.1, from coordinate 213,204 downwards.
TGCAATAGTTTCAGCATAAGTGCTACGAACCATCTTATTTCTCTAAATTTCCTTTAGCAAGGTAAGGAACAACACATTCAATGGCACTTTTTTCGCACAATCGTTTTGCAAACACATAAATTTCACATATGTCTTCCATACATTCGTAGCCAAAATAGTCCATAACTGAAAGCCTAATTTTATTCAATTAATTTCTTACATTAATATCATAATTGCTTGTACTCTTTTTAAGAAGTTCCTGGATAAATAGGCATTCTTCTAAAATAGAAATGGTAAAAATCATTTGAGATGTAATTTTTCCATCGCAAAACAAACTATTTATTTCTCCAAAATATAATTGAAAATTATTTTAGAGCTATGTAATAAATTCAAGACGAGGAATAAGTAATTTAAAATTCATTCAGTTGCATAAGAAAGTAAATAACGGCAGCACAACATTATAATGCATCATCATAATATCATCTGAGAGTTGTAAAAAAGTTTCATTCCTACTAAATGGTTTATATAACTCTCCTTTTATAAAAGCTCGAAAAAGAGAATATATATATATATATATATCATATGCATTTAGTGAATTAACGTATTAAAGGCATTGTTGTATATAATATAAATATTTGCTTGTTATTTCATGAAATAGAGTGTCTGGAGCCCATTCAAAACCTTGTAGAATTTTAGCAAATTATTTTAAAGGATACAAATATGCACATGCTTTTTATGAAATATGCAGACCTCATGCAAATATACTTCTGTTTTATTAAAATTAAGGATAATGAAATTTATTTTAATATAAATATATTACTCTACATAAAAGAATCTGCAGGCATCTTTATTCCCATTATTTTTCTATGTTATCATCAAAAAAAAAAGTAACAGTCTTATCTTATATACTAATTAGATTAATTTAAAAATACGACCTGTGAAAACTTTTTATCCTCCTTGCTTCAGTTTTTCTTATGACAGTTATGCACTTTCTTTAACTTGATATAAGATCTATTTATTTTAAATACTTTTCTAAAACGTTTTATACTAAATAATGCTAGTGCAAAATATTTGGTTGAAAAGTTATGTAAAACTGGGTTCAGTACCCAAAAATATAAATAAAAAATGAAAACAGCTTTCAGATATTATATTAGGTCCAACCGGGCAATTTTTTTTTCATTTACAGGCACATACATGTTTCAAGAGAATTTAGGCTAAAGCTACTTTGAGCTGAAACTATCATTAGAATTTCCGATACACAGGCAAGCAGGCTGTAGACAAAAATGTTTTATTCCAACTATGTTGCCATTGCTCGCTTTGAAACTGTTGAGTTTTTTAATCAAAAATCCATTAAAATTTTACAGAACATGAAATAGACAATAAAAACAAATTCCAGATTCCAAATTCGGCCTTCCGAGTGTCCTTGATCGGGTGGAGGACTATGCGATCCAAAATGCGATGACTCTAGGTAATGTTTTTCCACAATGCGAAAAACATATATACGTTTATGTAGATTCTCATTATTTAGTTTCCTTAAATAAATACAGGGCGGTAATATTTGGTGGCAACAGTTTGAAAAGTGATTCGACGCAAAATCCCATTTCGAAACTAATAGCCCTTCTGTCTAACGCTCATTTGGACTTTAAAAAGGAATTATAAAATTTTAAAAAATGTAAATAAAATCTGGAAGCTTTTAGATTTTACGCCCAAAGGGACTTTTTTTGATGCTTTGTGTGTTACCTTTATTTATGAAATACCATTTTCTTCGCAATATTTTAAAACAGCATATCTTTAGAATTTCTGATAAACAGTCTCGCACGTTGAAGATAAAAATGTTTTATTCCTTACAGTGTTGCCATTGTTCGCTTTGAAAATGTTGAGTTTTCTAATCAAAAATTCGTTAAAGTTTTACAAAATACGAGAGATAATAAAACAAATTCGAACTTAAAAATCCGAGTTTCCACTGAGCATATTCGAGGATTACGTTATTCAAAATTTCGTGGCTCTAGGTACTGTATTTTAATAATGCAAGACATATGTTCATGAAGATACTGAATTATTAATTTCTTTAAATATAATACAGGACGATAATATTTGGTTCAACAATTTAAAAGTTGATTCGCCGTTTATAGTGAAACGCTATAAAATGCCGTTTTGAGACTAGTAGCCCATCTGTCCTAGCGCCCCTTTGGGGTTAACCTTTTCCCGGGGGCTGGGACATATATGTCCCAAGTAAAGTATACGGCAACTGGGGGCTCGAGACAGTTTTTCGTTGGTCGCACGGGTAGGAATTCTAGCGCTTGAGGCTTGAAGATTATTTTACGACACCCTGAAGAGTGCATTCTTTTGTGGGATTTTTCTAATGGGTGGGTGGGAATTGCCAGTATTTTGAACCCGCATGGTTTGTTTGCGAATTTGGTATCTTTCGGGAAATATTTTGTCAAGAGGAGAAAATAAAAAGAATAATTGTTACTTCGATTCTCGCACGTTTTCTCTTTAAGATCTTTCTTCAATATTTTTCTCCGTTGCAAATACCATTATTAATTCTTTGAGCTGATATTTATCATTTTTCCGAGTTCGGTGTTAAATAATGGCTAAAAATAAAGGAAATTTTCTTTGTTTCATTCTTTTTCAATTTATTCCATTTTTTAATGTGCATGTAAAGGCAGTGTAATGAATATAAACATTTCAGGTGATGAAAATAAATTTTAATGTTATTTCTAAATGTCATACATTCCACGACTACTGTTTACTTGAGTGAAATTTTGGTTTGTTATGTTCTAAATGATAACTAGCGGCTGAGCGGATAAAATTTCTTTAACACTGATAATTGAACCCGGATTCAAATTCCGATGAACGAATTAACTGCATCAACTTTTTGTATTCGTTCGTGTCCATTCGTGTATATGAGCCTATTTCCCTCAAACGTCCTCCACGAAAGCCCCCTTTGCTTAGGCACATAATCTTTTCCTTAATCCGCCGAATAAAAATAAAATTATATTCGAAATAAAAAAGCTAAATTTATCAGTGTGTCATAACTATATTTAGAAACTCTTCCTTTAGTGAATAAATTTGATGACAAAATGAATTTCGACTGTGAAATAAATGAAAAACAAATTTTTATTAAAGCAATTAGTGAAGAACATTTTATAATTCAAATTTAAAAAAGTTTCATATCTTATTAATTTATCCATTGTTATATGTTTGCGTGTATAATATGATACCTGTATCAATTCATTCAGAAAGTAGATACGTTAGTTTAGATTAATTAAACATGGAAAGGCATACGTAGGCTGCCTACCAAAGGAAAATGAAGCCTTCGTGGAGAACTCTTAAGGGAAGCTATCTCATATTCACGTTTCACATGGGGTAGACAACGAAAACCAACCATGCAGCCAGCCCGATCGCCTGGCCTCGAACTACCAATATTCAGCGGTCTTGACTAAAGTGTAGTGTTCAGAAAGTAATTTTTACGTGAAAATTGTGTTTTGGAGGGAATCAAACAATATATTAAGATACTAAAGACGTATACAGAAACTGAGATGTATACCATTTTTTAGTTCCCTGAACTTAATCCTCAGTATGATTTTTTATTAATATTCATCAACTCAGTACGAATCTTCATTCCGAGCTTCATTACTCCCAAAGAAAGGAACAATAAAAAGCTTGAGATCTGAAAATTTCGCATATCAGTCTGATACCTCACAGGCGATTTTAGCTTTCTGAAAATGTATATCATTAGAACTGAAGAAATAATCTTTATCTTAATTGACAAAAATCTTTATTTTTTGAAATTTTAATGGGTTCCTGAATATGCAAATTTGAGTTTAAAGAAAAAATGCAGCAACATATAAATCGACGAACAACTATTTCCCTTTTATTCTAAGGTAAAAGAAATATATAAGTGGTAAACCTAAATTTTTGTTATTGAATACATTGGAACTACACACGATTTTATTTTCTAAACCTCCAGCGTTTTCTTCTGTATTTCTTTCTTGAACCTAAAACTGAAGTAGTTAAAAAAATTAAAGATCTTATATCCCTGATATAAAGGCAGATCAAGCCTAGGAACGGTATTTGCAACGTCGCGTGAAAGAAAAATTAATTAAAAAATTCTTAC
>KK114173.1:185550-207656 GCA_000611955.2 Stegodyphus mimosarum | reverse complement strand
AAATAAAGTGGAGTTGAGGGCTAAAATTTGCAATTTGTGATTTAGAAATTATTTAATAAAATTAATTTCAAAAATTCATAAATATTTATTAAATATTTTCATTTCCTAAAGATCAGTAATGCATGTTTAAATTTAAATTAACTAGACATGCAATTGTAATTTTTGTTTTAACTAACCAACTATTTAGTAATGGAGTGGGCTGAGCCAATTAACTAGACATGCAATTGTAATTTTTGTTTTAACTAACCAACTATTTAGTAATGGAGTGGGCTGAGCCAATTTAAAGATGCAAGTGTGTTGAGAAAAATTTTTAAAAAATTTTATTAAAAAAAGTATTAATTTGCGTGTAAAGTAGTAATTCTAGTTTTTAAATTTTAAATAATTTTTTATTAAATGGGAAAAGTTGGAATTTTGTGTAGGAATTTTGCAAAAAATGTGCAAGTAATGTAAATAGTGTGGATGTTGAAAATTTGTGTAAAAAAAGTGCGAAAATTTCAATGAAATTTTTATAAATTTTTTTAATTTACAAATCAGTAAAACTTTAATTTTATATTTGCTAGAAAAATTTTTAATTTAAAATTTAAAAGTTTAGTTTTTAGAAAAATGCTAAAATACTGATATAAATTTTTTTATATAAATTAAAAATTAAAAAATTAAAAAATTAAAAAAATTAAAATGGATTGATTCCTACTAGTAAATCAAAACTCTACTAAATACTGGCTAAATTACTACTAAATTACTACTAAATACTACTAAATACTACTAAATACTACTAAATACTACTAAATTACTACTAAATACTACTAAATACTACTAAATACTGGCTACTATTGCCCTTGAATACATGAATGACGAAACACGAATTGAATGATTGGGGAGCTAGGTTTGGAGGCAACTTCCCCTTGATAAGTCTGTCTCCGGCCTACTCAGCAATCATTCATGTATGCATTTTAATAAATTTTAATTTCATTTTTATTAATTAGTAGAATTTTTTTCAAGTTTTGGTTGAACTTGAACTTGATTTACTTATGTGTTAAGACTCAGCCTGAAAGTTTCGCCCCCTTTCCATAACCGCTGAGCGAAGAGCCCCCAGTGAAGGAACACATCTATTTTTCGAGCCCACGTGAAAAGATTTTGAAAAACGAATTTGTAAATATATATATATATATATATATAATTATAAAATCCGTTCTTAAATTTTGTATATATTACGCGCATATTATATAAGATTGAATATTTTCCTACAGAACTGTACTGAATGTCTTTCTCCTACGATACTGAGAAAAGTTTAGCCTCTATTTCTAAAAACAGATCAAGTATTTTCAAGTAGAGTGTATGTTGAAAAGAAGCGGTAATGTAAAACGACTAGAAGAAAGAACAGGATATGCGTTGAAAATTAGAAGAGGAACGATAAGAATGAAAGGCAATGTGCATGGTCATTCCACGTATTATATATGGTACCTTTGGATGAAAAAGACTTCTTTTCTGTTATCCACGAGTCAATACCCCCTGGACATATATAACTATTATCTGTTTCTGTTGGCATAACAGGGCTCACACTGTAAAATTTAGAATGATGCGAAAGAAAAATCGATAGTATAATTTACATTTAAATTTTTTCCAATATAGATATTACCTGCTAATTGCATTACAATTAGCTAACTACAGAGCACAAGAAATATAGTACGTCTAGAGTTATCTTATTGCGGGTGTCGAGTTTAGTACTGGAATAAAATTTTTGAATTGGTTTCGTCTAGGTGAACCTTGCTAATAACCGAATGATAAAATACTTGCTGATAGTTTGATTTAGGTTCGAACATAAGTGAATGGGATGACTGCATCAAAGGTGTTTTGTGCAAAGTCGGTTACCCTTAGAAAGCCCATCATGATGGCAGCCCTGATATGTTTGCGATAAATAGCTCTCCTATGTTCTGCAATATCCAAATAGTATAAACTATTTGTAGTTAAAAATGAATAAATTACGCCTTTTGTTTTGTAAGAAATAAATATCTTGTTGAACTTTAGTTTCTTAGAGGAAAAAGGGAAAAAAGATTTTATATTTATTTCTAACTGAGCCAGCCAGCCATGTGAACAAAGCTTAATTTTGCTTCTTTTCGTTGAAGCAGAAATATATCGTGCCTTTTGTTGAATAAAACGGATTTTACACTTCAGTTTTGCCGTAGAATGTATGTTTTGTATTTTATTTTACGGAAATTAAAATCTTTAATTTTTTGTTTCAAACCTTAGGGTGGGGAAATATTCTATATATAAAAATAATAGCAGTCCCGCATGAGCATAATAATAAATCAAAATAAAAGCCTACGGGAAATTAAACTTGTTGCCCAGACTTTCTTAAATATTCAGATAGATTGCGATTATGTTAGCCCGGGTATTCGTTGAAATTAGTTGAATTTCTGTTGAAAAGCTTACTTCTACCTCAATTCATGTTTCATATTTCTAAAATTCGCATTTTTGAGCATGTATATTAACACATAAATATTCTTGACAAAATCTAATTGAAGGAAGATAAATCTAATCATGATCACTTCTACACAATTTTATTTTAAAATTCGACATCATTTGCATCTTTTTAGTGCAAACATGATTTTTTTCTTTTCATATTTCAAAACTGTCACCTTTTACACCTTTTAAAAGTAACTGCATCTTATAAAAAATAAATTTAAAAATATACTGAATTCTGAGAAATCATGTTAATACATCAAAAACCAAATTATAAATATCAATATTCTCTCTCTATATTCTATATAATATATAATGCTTCTGTATTAGGTAATTACAGTGAAAGTAACACTGATAGAAAATGTTTAGTAAAACTGTGCATTACTTCTTTATAACTATAATATTTTGAAGAAATATTTTCAATTTTCCGACTACACATACTAAACTCATGTTCCATAAAACGCATCAAGAGCGTTGGCCCATCAGCGGACGAGCAATGAAGTCTCTGAACGCTAGTAATTCGTACTAGGGAATAGCAGCACAGTCTTATAATACATTAATCATAATTTCGGCTGCAAGTGACAAAAGAGGAAAAAAAGTTTTATGCTTATTAAATGGAATATATAACCCTTCTTTTACAAATGCTCAAAAAACAGAATATTTATATCATTTGCATTTATCGTTGCAGGCTGTATATAATATAAATGTTTGCTTCTTACTTTATGAAACACGAGTATCTGAAACCCACTCAAATATCCTGTAGAGATTTAAAAAATTATTTTGTAGAACACAAATATGCACATGCATTTTTATGAAGTATGTGAAACTCATACATTAGGAATTATGGTTATGCAAATTTGCATCCTAATCACTGAATGAATATTGAATAAATCTCGATAATCTTATAATAACGGGTTGATACAATTAAGGCCAGTCCTATTTTTTATATATTATATTCTAAAAGCAATATCAACTAAAGAAACGTACTAATAATTATGAAGGCTGAAAATGAAATTTTTTAAATTTATAAAGTAGGCATCAAAATTAAATTTCCTTCTTGATTAATTCCCTGCTGATGTTGCTCTTATTTAATAACGTTTCTCTTAAGCAACATTATTAATTAAATAAATAAAAGTTCTGCTATATTTGATCGAAATTTTTATGGATTAAAACATCTCGGACTATGCGGAATACTAGGAATCCAATATATTCTTATCCTGGAGTAAGATTACATTGAACTCATTGCAATTTTTCCATAATTTAAAAATAAGATCTTATTAAGCCTTAAACTCGTGAGGCAGAAAAACAAATAGCCTTTCTAACACCTACACAATAGTGAAGAATTTATAGCAATCAAACAATTTTTGAGAAACGGCCAAACTGTGGCAATTATGTCCCATATTACATACATTCATTTGAAACATTACTTTTCAGTTAATCCGATTGTGCAATTCCACGATTATTATTTTTTTGGGGAGAATTAAGGATTTCAGTATTGATAATTAGACACGATAATAGTACTGATAGCAGTATTTTTATTTAGAGAAACATGAGTAATACCCCCTGTAAATACCAACCCATGTTCCTTTATGAACGAAACCATGTACCTTTTTACAAGGAACTTTACTTAAAACGTATCAATAAGCGAGTAACAATGGGATACAAAGGTATGGTATGTATGCATATTTCTTTCGCACTGAGGAAAAACGGAAATACTTACAATCCTTTTTGAACTTGATACAGCCATCAAATTTTGAGCATCACCTGAACATGTGCACCTCGAACCCCGAATTTTGAATTTCGAACTTTTTTTTAAAAAATTTATTCATAATTTATGAGAATTTAAGGAGCTTTTGAATATGAACTCAGTGATTCAAATTTAATGTTTTAAATTTGTTCAGGAAGCGGAACTTTATTTATTCAGATAATTCAAATTTAAACAGATAACTCAGCAATGTAAAAGAAGTGTTGCTATTTTGCAAAAACGCAATATATTTATCTTTCGGATTTAACCGCATTGCGGAAACACAGCGGCACATAGAATCACCAGATTTTAGACACACATAGTGCTGTGCTAGAACATACTCAGCTCGAAGCCCGAATTTTGAATTTCGATTTTATTTTTTATTTATTTCTTATTTCGTGTGAATTCAAGGATTTTAATTAAAAATTAAGCAGTTAAAATCTTTGTTTTGTCAGTGAGCAAAACGTAAGATTTTTTAAACGTATATACCGGGTGATCAAAAAGTCAGTATAAATTTGAAAACTTAATAAATCACGGAATAATGTAGATAGAGAGGTAAAATTTGACACACATACTTAGAATGACATTGGGTTTTATTAGAAAAGCAATAATAAGAAAAGCAATAATCTAATCAGAAAAGCAATAATTAGCATTACAAATTAAGACAAAGCAAAGATGATGTTCTTTACAGGAAATGCTCAATATGTTCAACATCATTCCTCAACAATAGCTGTAATCGAGGATTAATGTTGCGAACAGCACTGCAAAGCATGTCCGGAGTTATGGTGAGGCATTGGCGTCGGATGTTGTCTTTCAGCATCCCTTGAGATGTCGGTCGATCACGATACACTTGCGACTTCAGGTAACCCCAAAGCCAATAATCGCACGGACTGAGATCTGGGGACCTGGGAGGCCAAGCGTGACGAAAGTGGCGGCTGAGCACACGATCATCACCAAACGACGTTCGCAAGAGATCTTTCACGCGTCTAGCAATATGGGGTGGAGCGCCATCCTGCATAAAAATCGTACGTTCCAGCAGGTGTTTATCAGCCAGGCTGGGACGATACGATTCTGTAACATATCGGCGTACCTCTCACCCGTCACGGTAGCAGTTACAAAACCAGAATCACGCATTTCCTCGAAGAAAAAAGGCCCGACAACAGTAGATGTGGTAAATCCAACCCATACCGTGACTTTCCTCGTCGTGCAATGGAGTTTCCACGACAGTTCTAGGATTTTCGGTAGCCCAAATTCTGCAGTTGTGGGCATTGACAGACCCTTGGAGCGTGAAATGAGCTTCATCAGTCCACAACAGGTTACTCAACCAATCGTCATCTTCCGCCATCTTTTGAAACGCCCACACCGCAACAGCTTCACTAAAAGCTTCACTAAATACACTAATACAGCTTCACTAAAAACGCCTTTTCAGGTAACGTCAACATGCTGCGACTGCTGGTGCATCTGATTCTATCTCTCATTACAGCTCCTTTTATACACGATTTTTATGCGCAGTCACTGAGGTTTTGCTGTCCAGCGCCATCTGTCGGACATTTTTTGAACTTTTTTTGGTTCTAATAAAACCCCATGTCATTCTAAGTATGTGTGTCAATTTTTACCTCTCTATCTACATTATTCCGTCATTTATTAAGTTTTCAAATTTATACTGACTTTTTGATCACCCTGTATATTTCAATTTCAGAAAAGTCGCCGATAAAAAAGAAGTGTGCTGCCACTCGGCAAAATTCCAAAATTTCTAATTTAATCAACTAAATAAATCTAAAATAAATGTATTGCCGCTGTCCGAATTAAAATATATTTATCATCCACACAGCAGTGTATTGTCATTCAGCAAAGCGTAAAGTAGTTTTTAATTTTTTTCCAAATTTGTTCTTTTTTTAATTAGCAGACTAAGCAATTGAAAAGCAACAAAGCATATTCATTTCAATTATTATTCATTAGTAGTGGATTTATTAAAATCGTATATTTTTTTTTCTTATAATTACTATTTCAGGAGTTTGGTCGCTCAAGAGGCTAGTTCTGTAATAAATTCATCTATACCGATACATTTACTCAGAAATTCATTTGGCATCTTGATCTTAAATGCTCACGTGCACATAGTTTTACATTTAGAGTGCCTCAGTTTTAATAGCAGAGATTAAACCACTTTAGTTGTAACAAACTTGATTGCTTCGTATTTTGAACTTTTACTTTTCCAATTTTTCATTGTGTATTGTTAACAATGCATTGTTAACAGAAGTGTTCTAATGAGCTAAACTTAATTCAGATGATTTTAATATTAATATTATAAAGAATTAGAATAATGGAAAAGAAATACACAAGTATAATTTACATTTCAAGCATCGAAATCATCTGCTTTCCGCACTATAATTAATAAACTGTAGACAGCAAGAAATATAATAAGACTACAATTATCTTACTGCAAATATTAAGAGCTTATCTGAAATGTTTGATCTTCTTTCTACCCTAATATCGAAAATTTAAATAAATTAATTCATTCATATGTTTGTAATTTTTTCTTTGATATAAATAATATAAGGAATGAAATACATAATATACAATTTTAGCAACTATGTATTTTGTTCTTAAAATGACTACTTATATCAGTAGAATTATTGCCTCTGTTTAACGAATAATTGAACCCCGCAAGTAACCGAATAGTAAAGACTACTAAATGCTAATAGTTTGATTAAGGTTCGAACCTAAGTGAACGGGCTGGCTGCATCATAGGCGTTTTGACAACTTTCTTCCATGTGCAACGGAAATATGAGCCAATTTCCCTTTGAACGCTCTTCACGAAGGCATCACTCGTGTGCTATGCTTATTCAAATAGTCTAATTATTTTTAGTTGAACATAAAATAAATTATGCATTTTGTTATTTGCAAAGAAAGGAGCTTGTTTAATTTTAGTTCTTGGGAGTGGGATGGAGATTAGTTCTTTATTCCTAACTCAGAAAGCCACATGAACAAAAATTAATTTTCCTTCTTTTAGTTGAAGTAGACACAGGTTGTGAGTTTTGGTGAATAAAAGTGGTTTTACATTTCAGTTTTGCCATAGAATGCCTATTTTGTATTTTATTTTATGGAAATTATAAAATATTTAATTTTCTTAGGTGTAAAACCGTAATTGAAAAAAAAAAAACATTCTAGAAATAAAAAGATTGTTACTCTCACATAATCATATAAATAAATAAATGATTCCAGAATATTCAGATAGATTATATTCATATTATTTTGGGTATTCGAAGTCCTGTTGAAAAGCTTATTTCTAGTTCAAATCAGGTTATATATAACTTTTAATATTCACATTTATATTGACATATAAATATTCTTAAGAAAACATAACTGAATGAAGATGAATCTAATCGTAAACTGTTGTGCAAAATTTTGTTAAAACATTCGTTATGATTTGCAACATTTTAGTGCAAACATAATTTTTTTTTATTTTCATATTTTAAAACTTCTACCATTCCTATCCTTCAAGAATAATTCCATATTATTGTACTGAAAAATAAAATTTAAGAATGTAGTGAATTCTGAGAAATAACCTTACTTCTTAACTTACTTAAAGTATAAAACCAATAAATGCATGTGGAAATATCTGGATATAAATTCTACTTTTCTAATAAAAAAATTGATTTTTTTTAAATATCAAAAGCCAAGTTATCTATATAAATATTTATAAAATTGTATGTTTCTTTGTTAGGTAACAACACTGAAAGTAAAGCTGAAAGACAATATTCAGTAAAAATATATATTACCTCTACTTAAGTATAATATTTTGAATACTTTAAAAATACTTTCAACTTTCCCATTCAAAACACAAAACTCACATTCCGTAATAACGCCCACCAGCGGCCAAGCAGTAAAGTCGCTAAAAATTGCTAATTCGATCCGAGGTTTGAATCCCGTGACGGGCTGGCTGCATGAGCGTTTTCGTGGTTTTCCCCATGTGTAATGTGTAAAGAAGCCAGTTTCCCTTGGAAAGTCCTCCATGAAGGCATCCCTCCCCTTAGGCAGATAACCCTCGAGACTTTGTCATAATCATATAAGCCAAACATTCCATAAAGCACATCAAGAGAACTAGCACACCAGTGGTTCAGCGGTAAAGTGACTGAACACAGGTAGTTCGATCCGGTTCGAAACGCGGCAAAAGAGCTGGCTGCATGGGTGATTTCGCAGTTTTCTCATATGTAATTTGTGTCTGATCCAGTTTTGCTTAGAAAGTCCTCCTTAAAGGCATCTTTTCTGTTAAGCAGATAGCCCTCGAGTGATTTGCAATAAATTAAATAAACTTCTAAAAAATAAGCATTAAAAGCATTAGATTATTGCTTCTTGTTTTTCCCAATTTAGAAATATTAACTTTAGAGGGAAGAAATTTGGAGATTAAATTCCTACGCTGTCTGAGAATCGAATCAGAGACTCTCTGCTTGCTACTTACATGTGGAAAACATTACACCGAAAGGACATATGAGAGGAATTTCTTAATTTTTTTTAATTGTTATTATTTCGGTTATTGAATTTAAAGTACCAGGACTACGAATCTAGGACATAAAAACGTAAGAATCAATCCATCAAAATTCGATTTTTTTTTTCATTAATGCTCTGATAATTTTTCAGCACCAAGATTTCTAGGAGCCAACTGTTTATACTTGCTCTTAGCTCTCCCCCACTCCCAAAATAATCAGTAGTGAAATTGTAAAACATACTGATATTTTCTTAAATTTTAAAGAACACAGTATCATTATGGCATGCTTAATAAACTCGCGGCTTTCCTTACTTATCGCTATATACAAAAGGTAAAACTGAGTGACCAAAATTCATAGACGTATGTGATTATGATTAGAAAATACACAAGTTTTTTTTTACTTCATGTCCAGTTAATTAGTTTGGTCATTATATCAAGTAAATTGTGAAATATTATTTAAATCCGCAATTTCAGATAAACTCTTGATGAAAAAATACCCAAAGTTGCAAATAAAATAAGAAATTTTCAAAGTGCCCAAGATAATTTAATTTATTAAAAAAAGGGAAAACATATAACATATCGAAAATCATATTGTTTCAGTGAGAAAATATTCCTTCTGTCCCTAGGCAATCAATTGTATATAAGAGGTAAAGTGGAGGGTATTAGAAATGCAAAAATATCTTGATATTACGGGCGTATGCACATAAATTGTCCATAACAATTTAAATATATATATATATAAACACACACACACACATCTACATACATACATAAAAATGCAACTTTATGAACAGAAAAAAAGATTAAACAGTTATAATTCTTTTCTTTTAATGTCTTGATTTCAGGTTTCCACAAAATTTTCATTTGGAACATACTCCATAACTAAAGCGAACAATTACTGCTACAAGTCAGATCACTTGAAAACTCCCGAAGGGTAAAGTTCTGATAGTGATTGATACTTTTAACAGTCGACAGTAAATCACTTCATTTGATCATTCTCTGCAGGTGCGTCGGGGGGTTGAGAAAAACTGCTTAACGGCTTTTGGTGAATTCTGTGAAAGACACGTATAATACTTTTCAAAAGCTTTGTTGACAAAGCTGCTAACGCTTTAGGAAACAAAACCTCCAGAGGGTTCAAATGCCCAGAGGGTTAAATTCCCTCCCCCAAATGATTAGTGACAGTAAAGTATGTAATGTATAATATATAGTCTAGAAACCTAGACTAGGAAATAGTATTCTCTAGGAAATAGTATTTTCAAGGAGACACTGTTGTCTGGGTCACAAATCCCAGTGTGCCTTAAAGTACTTAAACCGCCCATCCTTATATCTCAGAATCCTGTTTTCTTTTTATGGAAACAAGGGAAGAGGGCATGGGGGAGACTTGGAAATGTTTTTTGCCTAGGGACCAGATAGTCACACTTTGTTTGCAAAATCATGCTCTTACAAGTTTTATTTATATGAAATAATAATTAAACTTCTAAGAAAAAATGGGGTATATTCTTTTAGAATATGTTTGGTGAAAGATATGGTAACAGAGCAAATTTGGATAGAGAAAACTGAATTTCAAAGTTTTCACTAGGAAAAATTTAAGGCTTTTTGTCTTTTCTATACCCTGGGCTATTCATAATTTAAATTTGAAGAAAGAATTATGCGAGAAAATTAGTGGAAACTACATCTATTTTGCTTTACTGGGTAATTCTTTAAAGACAAAATCTGTTTTAACATTACTTAAGCATTAGATACTCCATTTAAGGATCCCTACAATATTAGTGTAAGGAGACGTTTGTGTCTCATTATATGAAATTATGAGTTATGATAATTTTAACTGAAAAGTACAAGATTAACAAATTTTAACTAAATTAAAAAAAATTTAGATTTATATTTTCTTTGATAGCTTGGCACAATAATTCTATCAAAATAAATGTTGCCAGCAAATCTGCATCATAATATTATTTCTTATTATATTGAACTTGTTGTATAGTTCACCAAAAGGTTAAACACTTCATTTGAAAACAGAATGGATTCAGATCAGTAGAATGTGTTTGAAAGTTTGGAAACAATATATTAGTTATGAATATATGAATGAAGAATTAAAATTTACTCAGCCATTGAAGTAAGTAATGAAGATAGCTTATTTATGCTATTGAACGAGAGTATAAAAAAATACATCCATACATTAATGTCTACAACAAAATATGCAATCAAAGAGTACAGCAAGAGTAAATGAAAACCTGAATCATTAGGGGCAAAATTACTCAGTTTCACCTAACTGATTGCTAGTCGTAAAATATGACATTATCCAAGTAATACTACCAATTGAAATTTGTAATTTATCAATTCTGTTGAAGGTATTTTTAATTTCATGTGTTGATGTTACAATTAATGAATAGTCATATTAGAATTCATAATATGTAATTTATTTTTTTAAAATTAAAGACTTAAACTTCAGAATTAAAAGTCAACTTATACATATGATCATTTACAAATTTGTTTGTGAATCTAGTTTGATTAGCAAATGAAGATTCGCTTTATGGTTTCTCATATTTAAAAAATAAACCAGACATTCTTTGAAAATTTAAAAAGTAGATTTGCCTAAAATATAGTTTCATTTTTGAATATTCTCACATAATCTCAGGTAATATGGAAAGAAAATAAAAATGATTAATTACTGGAACGTTCTTTTTTGAATTAACTGGTAGGTACCAAGTTCCCTAGAGCTTTTATCTTTGGTCAAGTGCATTGCTGCTCAGTGTAAGAAAGTAAAAAAAAAAGTCAGTTTATTACAAACGTTAGCTTATAGGTACGATCATTCACAAAGTAGCTTTTACATTTATCATATTTATTAATTTATTATTTTTAATTCCCCCCCCCCCATTCATGGATGCAGATTTCTAGAACTGAATGTTGAACCTTATTGAATCTTGAACCTATTATTACCCACATCTGACCAAAACACACTATGCTCATATCATCCACAGATGATATTTGAATGAAGCATAAATTACAAAACAACTTAATACAAACATCAGAAATTTTCAACTCCTAGTATAAAGAACAAAAACTTGGAATTTCACAGAAGAAATTGAAAACTGATATATTTCATAAGCCTTCCCAGACCACTCAAAAGCTGTCAACTCCCACGGTGGATGAAAAAAGATAATAAAGTATTCCTTTGGATTCTTAGCTTGCTAATTGACAGCAAATTTACTTGGATTCTTCATCTAGAATACTTTGGCTGCTAGTCATGTGAGTTTGTGTTGATAGTTATTGCTCTGACATACAAGTAGAAGTAGATAGATAGTGACTTACTTATTATAAGAAATATGGTTTAAAAGAGGTAATAATAATACATGATTATGTAAATCACACTGATTGCTAAGCCCTTTAAAATTTTGACTACGTGCCAGCATGTGATTGGTACCAGAGGTAAAATTATTTCCCTAATGTCACTTTACACTCTTGCACATGCATTTAAAAATGAACCAGCTGGAAGATGACATTATTCATAATGAGTTAATCTGATATTTACACAAAGATTCAATTGTAATAATCCCATATGCATTTCCTATAGAAATTACTAGCATTATTAAAATAAAAAGGTTAAAGAAGCAAAGGTCTTTAATGAAATTTCCAACAGGGCAATCAAAGAGGCACTGAAAAGATTTACTATACTCATTACTAACATCATAAACGCATGTGTGGGTTTGGCCTACTTCCTAGCGTAGTGGAAACATGTGGTGATTGTGACCTTTTTAAAATCAGGAAAGGACTCAAGGCTTCTCACCAGTTGTTGACCAATAAGTCTGCTTCCAAGTATTGGGAAAATTCTTGAAATTATTTTAAAAAGGTTGAATAAATTTCTTGATAATAACAATATTATTGAAAACAACGGGTATCATACAACAATGCAAATTCTTGATGTAGTCGAAAAAATTGTGGAGGCTTTTATGAAAAAACTATATGTAGCAATTTGCTTTCTAGATACAAAAAAAGCCTTTGATCAAATTTAGGATGAAGGACTTTAGTACAAACTTGCCATGATCAAGGCAGCAAGATAACAAAATTTGTCGATGACACAGTAATTTTGACTAAATCAGTCGGTCCAAATCATGCTATAGAAAATCTATAACTATATATCTAAATATATATATAACTATATATCTAAATATATATATAAATGTATCTAAATATATATATAACTATATATCTAAATGTAATCTCACACTGGTAAAATTTATTGAACTTTAAATGCAAGTAAATGTAATATTCTTAGAAGATGCAAGAAAAAGCACCACCTACCTTTACACCTTAAATTTGCGATTTGGAAATCAAATTCTCCCTATTGTAAATTCTACAAAATATCTGGGTGCAATCTTAGGTGATTTGTTAAATTTCAAGGAGCAAGTCAGTTATGCATAGTTAAAGCTAATGAGGCATATAAGGCATTGTATAGCCTCTTGGGGAGAAAATTGAAGATAAGTGAAAAGGACTTTGCATAACACCGATTCATCAAATTCTCTTTTATGCTGTATCAATTTAGGCCACAGCACCCAAATCTTATTGTAAGAACCTATATGTTTTTCAAAATAAACCTATCAGAATGTTCATGAATGCACTATGGTTCATTCAAAATCAGAATACTCACAACGATCTTGACATTCTTCCTTCTTATGATTACATCTTTACAAGGTCACATAATTTCTTTTAGAAAATTGCAAACTCTCCTAATGACCGTGTAACCAACTTGGGGGATTATGATCCCACTATCAGACATCCATTCAAATGTCCTTGTAAAATTCACTAGAATGCTATTTATTATTATAACATTTATCTTGAATTTATTTTGCATATTTTATACTATTCAAGGCCCCTTCAGCTGTGTTTTTTAAAAACTTTGCCATCTCATGAAGATTACTGCCAGTAGTTGGTGCCGTTTCATTCGAATTCAGTTCTGCCTGCCAAGACTTTACCAGCTCAAGCAGTATTTTTCTGCCCATAAGATGGTGGTGTTTTCCGCTTATTTCCTTTACACGTGCCAAAAGCCTTGAGCTGTCTATCTTCAGGTCAAAATCACATATTTGCATGCCTGTGATCAACTAACATTATGCAAAAATCCTTATTTATCAGTTGTAAAATTCCTAATTATAATTCTTTTGTATACTAGAGGCTGCATAATGACAAAATTTTGCAGCAACATATATAATGCAAAGTTCTTTCTCAATGCTACTACAAGGGTTGCATATATTTTTCTGCTTGGATATTTTTCTACACACACTATTCTGAGAAGCAAAATGAAAATTTTTTTTTTAACTTTTTAAAATTTTTAAGTTGTGAGGTTTCTCTTATTTGATTCAATGTTCAATCTTTGAACCCCACAAACAAGTGAATACTCACTTAAGTGTGTGAACAAACATGTAAGACTTAAGAAGGGTTAACTACCCTTTATTTCTCAAAATAAATACAATCAACTCCTAATTCGGAGTATACAGCAAAGCCTCCACTTGGGCTTGAACTTAAATAATTATGAATTTAAACTAACTAAGCTTAACTGAAGCTAATGGAAGATATAGCCGAAGCTATCAGGATTCTAAGTAGTTGGCCCCTAAATCTTAATTTAAGTTGGCAAAGCCAAACAAGAGCCTAAAGTATGGCCAAGCGTAGTAATATCTCAGAGAAACGTAGTCAAAAGGCAAACATGCGCTAGTCAGGAAATCAGACTCTCTCTCTTGAAGTCGGTGAAATATCGACTTAAATAGCAATCTTACTCATTTCCATTCACTGTGTTTCTGAAATGATATTCTGGTAATAAATTATAAGCTGAAACTAAATTGATAGGAAAGAAGCATAACTTAAAATAATTGTTAATAAAATTAGTATAAACCTTACAATCTTAGCAAAAAAAGCAATCTTTGTGATACATATATATATATATATATTCATTATCAACTTTTATTGTGCATAGTTTAACATTATTAACATATTAACATATTGGGTCACCTCGAAAAGCTCTTCAGTTTTTCAAATCGGAGAACATTTTCTTTTAATTATTTTGTTGCTGCTGATAAGAAATGATCTTGAATAAACGAGATATGTAAATGCAGTCTTTTTGCTCACATTGCATAATTCTAACATATAACATACTTTTTGTATTAATGCAGTGCTAAGCATGAAAAACTCAAAAGTTCATTTTCAGCATAAAATTCTTTTTTATTTATAAAACAGAAGGAAAAAATTCTAGTCGGACTGCTAATAAAACTTATGCTATGTATGGTGTTTTATGATACAGTGTGAAAGTTTAAGCATGAAGATTACAGCCTCTTAGATAATGCCTACTCTAGACTACCATTGTTAGTAAAGAAGGACATATTAAAAGGTTGCTGAAAATCCATGGTGCAGATAAAGAACCATCAGATAAATTACGTGTTCCAGAACATATAGTACATATTTATTTGATTAAGATAGAGTTTGTAAGCTGTATGTCAAATTGTAGCATTTGACCAAATTTACAAATTAAAAAAAATATGATTACTCAAATTTCGCTAAAGAATAAAGTTTTTTTTTTAAACTGTTCATTGGAGATGAGAAGTGGATACTGTAGAGTGATGTTTCAAGAAAAATCTTGGAGTGAGTCAAAAGTGGGGTTGCATTTCCTTTTGGAAAAAGAAAAAAGTATTTTGAAACATGAAAAATGCAATGTAATGTTTGTTGAAATTCCTACTAGAATGACAGATTTGAAACTGTCATTTTATTTGTAAATTTGATTATTAATTTCCCATTTATGATTATCTCCTGGGAAATGTATAACTATTGCAAAATCAGGAAATGTTAATACATGAGAGGACTGTAATATGACTAATTGAAACTTATAACAAACTTAAAAGAAATTTACAATTTTTAATGATATGCATTAAAACCGTACATTAAAAAGGGGGGGCGAGAAAAGTGAATATAAAAAAAAAAAGGCAATTGACTTATGAAGAGGAAATAATCCTCCTTCGAAAAATCCACAGCAATTCGGGCATGATGATGTTTCATGTCCTTTGTATCCTTGATTGAATTCTTTTAGTCGCATAAAGCTAATATATAAAATTAGTATTTAAAGGAAGGTAGTTCCCCAAAGCAATCAAAAAGGAACAAACAGTTAATCAAAGTAAAACTTGTACATTTTGATTGGCGTGAAAAAAATTGCATAAATCTAGGAAATTGTTTACAGAATAAAATACTTAACAAAGTTATTAAGCATGTCATCCATTACTTTAAATATTTTTTTTAAAACTTTTAATTATAATATAGAATTTATGAAGTATTTGCAAAATTGTCTGTTTGAAAGTTAAATTTGTATTGCCGTGTAGTTTCGCAGTAAATGACAGAAAGATAAACAAATCCTGCATTGTAAAGTACGAGTCATGGTGATACCTGGCTTGGTCAGCGCGAAAAGTTTTTTGTTTGAATTTTCAACCATGGGGCAGCGTGAACATCTTTTAAATGAATGAGAATTGATTGTTCATCATTTCAAGTTAGGAAAATTCATTCAAATCACTCTGCTATATCAGGAAAATAGTCAACAGGACTCGTTCCACCGTTCAAAGTGTTATTAATAGATATTAAACATGGTTAAGCATCACAAAACAAATCCAAGGTGAGCAAACAAAAACATTTTTTATTTGCTTGATAAATGTGGGTTATTTGACAAGTTTTAAAAGAATCCGACCATTAGTGCTGCTAAATTAGCTCTTGAAGATAAAACGTTTTTAAGTGCTCACCCTGAGACCATATGAATCATTTTAACAAAACACAATTATTGCAGTAGGGTTCCAAGGAACAAGTCCTATATAAGCAAACAAAATCAATTAAAAACATTATGTTTTGCAAAAGAGTAAGAAAAAAAAAAAGAACGTAATTTTTGCTGATTTTGATCCAAGTTCGATTTGTTTTCTTCGAAATATGGCAAAACTCCAACAAAGAACTAAATCCAGCAAACACAAGAAAAACCATAAAACATGGAGGAGGAAGCATGATGGTATGTGTGCAAGGCTGCAGCAGGTGTTGGCAGATTGGTGTTTATAGAATCAGTATGCGTATATTGTTGAGATTTTTGAAATACAATTTTAATCCTAATGAACAACAACTTGGGATAGGAAACACTTTTCACTTCTATAATGACCCAAAAAAGTCTGTTCTCAATACCTGCTTGTGGTTACTGTACAATTCCCCTAAAGTCATTACCAGGTGTGCAATTATGAAATGTGGATTTCAGACAACAGATAGCACACCAATGCAGTTTATGCTGTAAAGATTTGACACTATCCATTTTGTTGTGTCATCAACAAGTGTCAGACACATGTGAGTGATAAATTTAAAAGTGTGTGCATACTGTTGTGTTCAGTATGCTAAAATTCATATCGAACAAAGAACATTTGTGGACGGCATTAATTTTTGGTTCTCATTCGAAGAAAACTGCTGCTGAGTCATACCGATTACTTCGAGAAGCTTATGGTGAACATGCTCCATGGCAAAACGCATGTGAACGATGGTTTTGGTGTTTCAAAGTTAAATATGACAGACAATTAACGTGGAAAACTGCCAAAAAAGTACTAAGATGTGGAATTGCAAGCGTTGTTGGACAAAGAATGCAAACACAACTTGCACACAGACGCAGACGCAAACACAACTTGCCGAGCAATTGGATGTTAGTCAGCAAGCTGTTTCTAATTAGCTTACGAGAGATGGGTACCACATTAGTTGAACAACAGGCATATGGACATATGACATTTTGTTCTGTCAGTACAAAAGGAAGTAGTTTTTGAATCATGTACTTACAAGGGATGAAAAAAGGATTTATTTTGAGAACCCCCAAGTGCAAAAAAGGACATGGGTAGACCTAGGCACATCACCCACATTGACCTCAAAACCGAATCTCTTTGGCAGAAAGTCGATGTTCTGCGTTTGGTGGGATCAGAGGAGCATGTTACCAGTACAACTGTCTGATTTGAACTATTCGATGCGTGAAAAATGGCGAGAATACCGAAAGAGGCACCACAAAATTGCTCCATCACATATGGCAGAACCAATTCATGACACATTGGAAGGGCTCAGCTGGGAATTTCTACCCTTTGTGGCTTACTCAACAGACTTAGCCCCTTCAGACTATCACTTGTTTGTACCTATGGGTCATGCGCTTGTTGAGCAGTGGTTTGGTTCGTACGAAGATGTGAAAAAATGGCTCGATGAATTTTTCACAGCAAAAAGAGGAGATTTTTACTGCCATAGTATTCACAAATTGCCCTAAAAGTGGAAAAAATGCACAACAAGGAATTTAGCATACTTTGAATAAAGCACTTTGTATCATTTTCCTGAATTTAACATGTTTTTTTTTTAGAAAAAAATTCGCATTTCATATTTGTACACCTGGTAAAAGTCCTCTACAGTCACCAGACTTAAGTGTCATTGAAAATTTATTGTATTGGTTAGAAGTTGTTGTATGCAGTCATCATGTTTATAACAAGAATAACTTAAAAATGGCCTTATTAGAAGAATGGGATAAAGTCAGTAAAAATTACTGTGAAATCTCGTTCAGTCTATGCCAACACGTTTGAAATATGTAATTAGAAATAAAGGACACCCAACAAAGTACTGAAACTAAACAATCTTGTTTCTATGTTTCATTTATCTGAGAATTCTGTACTGTGTGTGAGTTTTGACTTTTTTTTTTTTTTTTTTTTTTTTTTTTTTTTTTTTTTTTGTATAATCAGCTGAATAAGTGATTAGATAATGTGTAAATCTAAAAGTTATTTTTGTTAAAAAAATGAAGTGTTTTACTTGTTGCCTAAATAAAAAATATTAAAATTCTTGTTTATTAAGTCTGATATCTCAAATTGAATGAAAAATATAATAGTGTGGGAGTTTCACTTTCACTGTATTTCTAAAAAGATTATTTTAAAAAGTATTCGGGAATTTAGAAGATTTTGCATCTTGAATGACTGAAAATCTGTTATTTGCTTTGATAAGTAACATTTCTAGTTAAAGGTGTATGCTGAATTGTTTTCAGTTGCAGTAATGACCAGAAAAGGTTAGACTGATTAGAACAGATAGTATAAATATAAGTAACAAATGATCCACATCTTTACACTCCTATTAGTAGAGTTGGGGTGCCTTTCCATTATGGAAGCAAATTTCTATCATGCAGGGCAGACTGTATTCAGTTGCACTTTATAATAAAAACACAATTTTTTAAAGTCAATTACTGATAGTTTTTTTATGTATGAATATTTGATATATGAATATGTGACAAAAAGCATCAGATCAAGGAATTTAAGTATCATCACACTTTGAGTTTTCATTTCCAGACCTTTCAGTATTAATCTGACTAATAATTTTCTATGTACAGGGTTGCCACGTTACCTGGAAAACCGGAAAATGTCGGGGAATTTAAATATTTTAGTCAAAATCTGGAAAAGTCAGGGAATTTCTTACAGCAGTCCTTTCCCTCCAAAAAAGCGAGTTTTGCGATGATGTTGGAAGCGATCACTATCTTGGCAAATTATGTAGCGCATGAGCATTATATTCGGGCAGCTGGCGTAGAGCCAATTTTCCCAGCTCCAATCAGACTGTCTTTTAGAAAAGCAAAGCAAGTTTCCAGTAACCTCGAGAATCAAGAGACTCACATGCACATGTGTAGTGCATGTTGAACTAAGAAAATACGTATTCTCGTATAAAGCAAAATCGGTTTAATCCTAGCACACGGTACCATGGAGGTTAGAATAGCCTCCATGTATTCTATTCTAACCTCCATGTACGGTACACACGGGATTTGGCGACATAATGATAAGAAGTAAACGTGTCATTTTGGTGTTGGCGGCAGTTTTTAAAATTGTGCCAAGGCCGTAGCATATATTAAGATTTTACCACAAAATCTTTTAAACCTTTTTTGTTTTTTTCTTTTTAATAAATTTCTTATTTGCCATTTTGCAGTAAAATAAAAAAATAGTAATCAGTCATCTAGGCTAACCATTTAATATAACTATATTGTCAAAATATCGTTGATTATTGTAATTACATTTTTAATCATTTTAATCTTATTCATAAAATTTAATGTTGCTTCTTCTCTCTAAATTCGTTTATTGTTAGTAAGTAATACTTAAAAATTTCAGGAAATTTTCTCTGGTATAATCCTGAAACTAATTCTAGCAGTATGATGACATACCATCACGAAATTTAATGCACATACTTTTTTGCTTATGTACACTGCTAAATAAATATAAAATACCTCAGAATTATTTAAAAATATCATTAAATAAATTTCTTTCTTTCATTTAGTTGCAAAATGTTTGCAAAAAAGACATTTTTTAATCCAAATTGGGCAGCTTCTAATCTCAATCTTCAGTGGAGAAAACAACTCCTGTTATAGTTATAATAGTAATGCTTTGGAGATTATATATATAAGTCATATGTAATTGGCAGATTTTTCAAGTGGTGCCATAATTAATTTACCTCTTAGCACAGCCAACGTGCATTATGCTGATAGACTGGAATTTTCTTAAAACACATCAAGAAAATCTAAAAAAGTCAAGGAATTTCATGTTACTGTTTTAGTGGCAAACCTGTATATAGCATTTAAATAATTGATTTATTCCCTTTATGCAAGAAATTGTAGTTCGATGGGGAAAAACTTTTGTTCTGTTGCTTGAAGTGAGGAATATTCCTTTGTGTGTGCAAACATCTAGTTTAAAGGTGTATATTTAATTGGTTCGGTGAAGATGTTCACTAATGAAGCTGTAATAAATTGTCTACATGTAACTGTTTCTGCAGTAGCAGAAATTTTGACTGAACAACTCTTACAAGATGGATGTTGGCAGTTTGAATTCACTATATGGATTACCAGGTGTACAAGTATGAAATGTGGATTTTAGACAACAGATGGCATACCAATGCAGTTTGTGCTGTAAAGATTTGACACTGCACCATTTTGTTGTGTGATCAATAAGTATCTAAATTGGAAAAAGTGTGTGCACAGTGTTGTGTTGTTGTGTTCAGTATGTCGAAATTTATACCAAACAAAGAGCATTCGCTGACAGCAGTAATTATTTGTTTTCATTTGAAGAAAACTGCTGTTGAATAATACCGATTACTTCAAGAAGCTCATGGTGAACATTGTCCATGGCAAGATGTGTGTGAACGATGGTTTCGGCATTTCAAAAGTGGTGACTTCAATGTTACAGACAAGGAATGTGGAAAACTGCCCCCCCCCAAAAGTACAAAAATGGGGAATTGCAAGCATTGTTAGATGAAGGTGATTCGCAAACACATCTCGCCAAGCAATAGCATATTGGTCAACAAGCTGTTTCTAATCGGCTACAAGATATAGGAAAGATTCAGAAACTGGTAGATGAGAACCACATCAGTTGACCAACAAGCAAATGGATTAGTGACATTTTGCTTCCTCAGTAAGAAAAGAAGTTTTTTCTTACTGTATAGTTACAAGGGATGAAAAGTGGATTTATTTTGAGAATCCCAAGTTCAAAAAGTCATGGATACACCCAGGTGCACCATCCACATCGACCGCAAGACCGGATCACTTTGGCAGAAAAACAATGCTCTGTGTTTGGTGAGACCAGTGGAGCTGTTAAAACCTCATAATTAACATTTAGTCTTAACCATTTAATGGTTAAGACTAAATGTTACCAACAACAGTGGACTGATTTGAACTCCTTGCTGCTTGAAGAAAGGCCAGAATACTGAAAGAAGCAGCACAAAGTCATTTTTCTTCATGGCAATGCTCCATCTCATATGGCAAAACCAGTTCGTGACACATTGGAAGCACTCAGCAGGGAATCCCATATGGCTTACACACCAGACTTGGCTCCTTCCAATTATCATGTACTTGTATCGATGGGTCATGCTATTGCTGAGCGCTTTGATTCGTATGAAGATGTGAAAAAATGGCTCAATGAATGGTTCACAGCAAAAGGGGAAGATTTTTATTGCCATGGTGTTCACAAATTTTCCGAAAGATGGAAAAAATGTATAACAAGAAAAAAAAAAAAAAAAAACAGAATTTTATATTTGTACACCTGGTATGACATCAGCTTCCTGTAAATAAATGAAAGCAAAGAGCCAGTGCTTGTAGTCTTTGCTTCCTGATTGCTAAGGTCAACTATTTTCAAAAGAAAATGAGAAGTGATTAGTGCAGACTAACGTCAAGCTTCAAATTATTGCATGTTAAACCCAAAACTGGTTATCTACACTTTTTATTATTCGGTGTGCACTTGAATAGCTTAGAGATATGGCTTTGTAGCCTTCCTTTAAGCTATTTGCCTTCTTTATTTTGAAGAAAAAGCAAACAAACAAGCTAGAACTTGTTTGCTTAAAAGAAAAGGCAATAATAATTAGGAAAAAAAAAAAAAGAGTTAGAGCTCT
>KK114173.1:161311-179220 GCA_000611955.2 Stegodyphus mimosarum | reverse complement strand
GAAATCTTCCTTTCAACAAAACATTGTTTAATGATAATCCAGATGTCGTGGCAGTCGAGGCATTAAAAACCATTCTTAAACGTGTACTTTTTTCTGGTAAACGCCATGGTGAGGAAAATAGTAGGAGTCATTTACAGATTTAGAGTCCTCAACTAATTCCATATATTTTAAATCCTTATATTCTTTCATGAATTCTGAGTACAATCATTGTAAATTCGAATCCCGATCCAATTGCTGCCAAACTTAAGTCTTTTCTCTGCTAAATTTCTTGACTCGCCCAACAATTCAGAGTCCTTCATGTGCATGCATATGACGTACCTACCTTCAGAGGTTCAATAATGTGTCTCATTTAAATGTTTTTTGCAATGTTTTTCGTCAGCGCTAAGTGCCGAATCTGGAAAATTAATATTTTCTACCCCCCAGAATTTTTGCAATGTTTCTTCAGTTTTTTCATTTTGCATAAGTAGACCACAGTACTGTGATTCACATGGAGAATTATGCACAATACCACTGACTATGAATCCAAAATCCGTATCCTGATCAAACTTGACCCGATTTTAATAAGTCAAAGAAACATTCTGCACCCAGTAATAAATAGATTTTCTCAGGTGTGCTAAATCTGTAATCAGCTAAGGAAATATCCCTGGGGATGTCAATATTTTCAATAAATATGTATGGGGGTAAGGAGAGTCATTTTTGTGATTTTTGGAACAATTAAAAAATCAAGTTCTCTAAAGAAAGTTTTTTCCTTATTGGCAATTGGAGTCCTCAATTTATAATTTAAAGTAATATCAGTTCCATTTAGTCCTGAAATCCGAGCGAAAACCCTTGTTTTTTTAATCCCTAACTGTTTTGCGAAATGAGTGGACAGGCAGTTAATTTGTGAGCAGCTGTCAAGAAGAGCTTTTCCTTTGATGAATGTCTGTTTCGAATTTTTTTATCATAACAATTGCAGGTGGCAAGATAACATTTTTATTAGTAGGTAATAAACAATTAGAAAGACTTGTTGCCTTTCCACTAGAGGCATCAGATGAATATCCTTCCCGCCAGCTGTCTTCTGCTCTATCATCTGCAGGTGTTTATTTGAAACAGGATCCAAAATCAATGACTCATCCTTATGAAGCAGAGTGTGATGTTTTGAATGACAAATATTACAAAAATTATTTGATCTACATTGCGAAGCAATGAGCTTTTTTCCCAAAGAGTTCAAACATAAATTATTTTGTTTTACTAGAGTAAATCTTTCACCAAAATTCATATCAAGGAATTTACTACATTTAAAAAGAGGATGGGGCAAATTACACATTACACAATTTCTTTTCGAATTATTTGATTGAACAAGAAGGTTTTTTGTAATTCGAATTGTTTTCGAGTTTCCTTGTCTATTGTTTCTAAAATGACAGATATTAATCAAATAATTAAAATATCAGAGAATTTGTTTCGTTAGAAACCTAAATTATTTAAAGCTCTGATGTTTTTATTCACAGCATCTACTAGATGCCTTAACTCTTTCGATGATTCATGAGTAATTTTTTCGAATTCTAAGATAGCTTTAATGTGAATATTAACAAGAATTCTCTTGTTTTCGAAACGATTTTCTAAAGCTCTAAATAATGATTCAAAAGTATGTTCCTGAGTTTGCAACAATTTTGCTTCACCCTTAAGGGCGGCATGTAGGTAGTGAAGCTTTTGCACATCAGTTAATTGAGTATTCGAGGTAACAATATTTTTAAATTCAATTTTAAATATGTTCCACTCTTCATACTTTCCTCTAAATTGCAGAAGTGGAATTTCAGGTAACTTTATTTTACAACTACTCTTTGTGGTATCAACATTATTAACATTAGCAAAATTATCAATTAATATTTGATTGAAACTTACCTCTAGATCGTTGATTCTTGTTTCTAGATCTAATAATTCTTCTTTGGTTTGAGAAATGTCATGCATTTCAGGCACAGCAATATAATACTCTGATCAAATTGTATCCAGTGCAACTGACATCTTTTTCGAGGCTTTGAGCTTTGATCTTAGACCATGTGCTGGAACTATCCACTATGACAGTCTCCGTCCTTGTTAACTGGGCTTTTATTGAGCCCATCTTTCAATTTAAAAGCAACTATAGTGGGCATTTTATATTAATGCAACTTAGTTAACAAAAGCAAAACTAACTCCGCAAGTGGATCATTTTTATGTTTGGTAATAAATACAAGAGATAATAGCACTGGTTTGAATGATAATGGCACTGCATACAAATGGGAAAACTACGAATTCTTATTCACATTTTTTTTTTTACAGTCATATTCCATTAAATTGTATCAGAAGATCATGTCAGTGTTGGATGCAATAATTACTGATTTCAAATATATTGCGTATTTATGAATGTAACTGTCTTTTAACAACTGAACATTGGTAGTTTGACCTAGGTTTGAATTCTGGCTAGTGCATTCATTACATTGTAATTTGGTGATTTTCAGGTTGTTTCAGGTTGGCAAACCAGTTTTCCTGAAAAAGTCATCTACAAAGGCGTCCCTTTCCTCAGGAAGATAGCCATCGTATGCTATCTGCCTGACAAATGTGCAAGAATTTTTCTTGTCTTTTACATAGCTTTCATAACTGCATTTTATTTTATTTAACATTTTTAATTAACAAAATTATAAGTTATGGAAAACTCAATGGCATATTTATTATGATTAATAAAAATTAGATGCACCACCAGCATCATTTTCTGTTACCAATATCATTATGCAATCGATTGTATTTGTTTTTTGTATACTATGGAATGAAGATAAAGAAAACTCGTCAAAAGTATCATCATATTTTCATAAACTTATGTACAGTGTGAAACTACTATATTAAATCTCAATTTGTTACAGCAGAAATCATAAATTGCTGCATTATGTATGAATCTTTCTTCAGACCTTTCGCAAATTAATCTATATCCATCCACATAATCGAGAAGCAGGATCTACGCCAGGCATTTTGTCTTCCAGGGCAATCTCTGTCGGTTCTTAAGTCTATTGCATGGTGTTCCACAAATTGAAAAAATTTGTTATGCTTCAATTTTGTTGCTCTGTGCTTCTGTAGTGTTGTTCTAAAAATTTTAAATTCTTGTTTCCAAGAATCCTACTCTAAATTCTTAATTTTGCCATTCCTAAATTTTCTTGTTTGATATTTCTTTAAATTATATTTTTCAGCCATTAAAATCTGCTGTCCTGCCCGGCTTGTTTTTCAATGACATAGATGGCATTGAAAAATGCGAATTTTAATGGCAAGCTTCTTATTTTCTGTCAAATAAAGTTCATCAATTAAAACTGCTATGGGAGCATTAAAACATATATGTAAAAATATGTAAATTCTACAGAAGCAGTTTTTTTTCTCTCCTGAAGAAATACCGATGTCCGACTGCCTTAGAAATTGATGAAGTTTTATTCAAAAATTTACATCAAAATGGTTACTTTTTGGTCTAATAATTAAATTTTACATTGTGTTTCTTTCTTTATTTGATGTTTTGCAGGATTTATTTAAAAATTATTGTTTTTATTTTTTTGTCAAACAAATAGTTTAAATGGAAACCCTCAGCTTGATTTTATTTACATAAATTATAACATTTGATAACACATTGATTATAACATTTGTAAGGTTTATCCTAATTTTATTAATAGTTATTTTAAGTTTAGGCATCTTTCCTGTCTTTCTAGTTTCAGCTTATAATTTCCTACCAAAATGTAATTTTAGAAACGGGTTAATGCAAATGAGTAAAGAGTAGTATTTAAGTCGATGTTTCACCGACTTCGTGAGAGAAAGCCTGAGTTCCGGACTACGCATTTGCCTTTTGGCTGCTTCTCTCTAAGCTATTGCTATACTCGGCCATACTTTAGGCCCTTGTTTGGCTTTGCCGACTTAATTAAGATTTAGGGGCTAACTACTTAGAATCTTGATAGCTTCGGCTATATCTTTCAGTTAGCTTTAGTTAAGTTTAATTTTATATTTATTTAAGTTCAAGCCCAAGTGGAGGCTTTTCTACATTCCGAGTTAGGAGTTGGTTGTATTATATTTATTTTGAGAAATAAAGGGTAGTTAACCCTTCGTCAGTCTTACGTCTCTATTCACACACTTAAGTAATTATTTGCCTATTAGTGTTTGTGGGGTTCAAAGATTGAACACTGAATTAAAGTAAGTAAAACTCCACAATGTGAATTGATATATCTAAATAATTTATGTATAAGAACCCAAAAAAATGTGAAACACCACTTTGAAAGCTTTGTTTTGTTTTGGTTTATTTGGTTATTCCAAAGCACACAAGAGCATTGTACCTAAAGGGAGGATTGCCTCTTCTAAGGGAAACTTGCTGGCATCCATATTAGGCATGGGAAAAATTGCGAAAAATTCCACTTTGGAGGTAAAAGTATCTTAACATTCTATATCTATATTTTATCCTAAATTTTCCTTAAAATGAATTTTAGCAGTTTGATACAAATGCTGTATTTAAGTTAAGAATTAAAATAATGTTCTTTTATAATTTACATAAGACAACTCTTTCTGTCAAAAATAATCATATGAAAATGCACCAAATTTCACAACTATGCCATTTATTTCAGAAACTGAGATGTATCTGTGACAGTATCTTTTCTGTATGTAGGTAATTTTTTAAAAAGTTCGTCGCATAAGATTATGACTGAAATTTCTTTCAAAATATTCACTATTTTATTACTATTCACTATATATTATTAATAATATATTACTATATTACTGTTCACTATATGTTATTAAATGAAATAGATTTAAAGTAAAATGAAGTACAAACAATCTGCTGAAATGACTGAAACTAAGCATGTGTTCATTATTTTAATAATGTATTAATTAATGTATTAATCACATGTAACTTTAAATAGGAATTAGGTGTTTTAAACCTCTTACAAATTTTAATGTAGTGCAAAAACTTGATAGCTTGAATCAAAAGCAGATAATTAATTAAACTAGATCATTTCGCTTGTTCGTAAGATTTTATTACTGCGATATGCATGTTTATACAAATTAAATTGAAACTTTTATTATTATTATTCCATTTAAGATATTTGCACTGCACTGATATTCATTTTTGAAGGACTTTTCATTATTCATTTTCAACGAATTAACATTCTATAAATGTACATTAATGTACCCAAATGCAATAAAAATAATAAAATTTTTACTTGATAAGCAATTAAAATCGGAAATATGCACAAAACTAGTAGCAAGGCAAAAGGACCTCCCTTTTCTGTTTTTTTATTTCCATAAAAAAACATCTTTTTCTTCTGGTCAAAGCATGTAGATGAAACTTGTTCCCTCCCTCAGTAATGCAAGCCACCATCTGTTTTGTTGCCTCTAAGCATTAATCAGTTAACAACATTTTAACACTATAAGTGAAACGTCTTGTTGATCGCCCTACAAGGCATGGAGGTAGGAAGTAAGAAGTAGAGGCCCTAACCGGTTTTCCCCATACATACTGCTTTGAAGCACTGGCAGTCCCTGCATGGTGACCAAAGCATTCGGTTACTTACCGTTAAGGCCAATGGGTTTTGACACGATCGGATGTAAATATTTTGTAATTACATCATAAATGTACATATAAATGTATATATATATTTTTTCCTACAGTATTTCAGAGTCTTAAGTATGTGAAAAGAATACTGAACAGAATAAAATGCTATACATTAGACAGAACAGCGTGTTCAGAATGGTTTTAATTTGAGTGAAATATTTTCACGTTTTTGTTAATTACATTAGAAAAAAAATTAAGGTGATTTGATTTTATTTGGTTAAGGATTACAAAAATTAAGATCAAAGTTTTTTGTAATATCAATATTAAAATTATGCATTAATTCTTTTCTATTTATAGAGCTTCTTCCTAAAATTCTTTCTGAAATATGACATGATTTTTTAGTCTCTGAGACATTTTTTAAATGAAAAAATCGAAGTCAATTTATAACTAATGCTGTATTTGGTCCATTTCAAATTAGCGCACCTTTTATTTTAATAGTGAAGTACGTTAAATAGTGCTTAACTTTCTCTGAATATTTTTGAAAGGGAATAAACAAAGGATTTTTTTAAAAAATATTATTTAAAACTTGTAACTGAGTTATCATAAAATGTAAGGGAGTAATTCTTTTAATTATACTTATCAGATTTTTTTACTCTTTATTTCAACAATACATATCCTAAAACTCTTGTTTATTACTTCCTTAAGTACGCATCTCATAGAATTTGCTATACAATACCTTTTAACAGATTGCTTCCCATAGTACGAACAATTCTTGCTTAAATAATTTTATAATGTATTTGTCAACAGGATTTCAATTTGTGTTTACAATTTGTTGTTAAGGTTGTTATGTATTTAGATAATATTTATAATCATTATAAATTTAGATACATTTAATAATTAGATTTCTTCACAGTAACTTTCACAGGAGTTTATGAATGAATAAATCCTTCATTTCAAATACATTTATAAATAATTTAATAAATATTTACATATTTTGTTAAGGCAGACACATGCTTTTTGGAAGCATATGCATAAATACCCATACATATTTCAGATTTTTCATTTTCAGCATGTGCAAATCTTTTAATTTCTGTGCATTCACTATATTTTTCGAGTAAAGTAATTTACAATAATTTAGCATATACCAGAATTTTTACATAAGAAATATGTATAATTTGAATGAAAATTACATGCATTATTTTTAATTCAAAGGTCAGGTTTTTTTCGAAATTCCTCCACGATGACATCTCTCTCTTTAGGCAGATAGCCCTTACGTGCCTTACTCTATTTAATAAAAACTTATTCTGACCTATGTTCCTAATTACAAATATTTTAGCATGCATAATTTTATATTTAGTTTCAAACTTTTCAAAGCCATCAAGTTTCAAACTTTTGACCTGAAACATGTTTAAGTTACATTTTAAGTTACATTCATTATCAAATTCAAATCTTCTGGTAAATTCATGATTGGACCTCCTTTGGCAGGATACACAAATATTTTGACCTCTGTCGATTATCTTATTTTCAAATTCTTAATAAGCTGTCTTGATGATATGGCACGTTCACATGGTCACATCATCTTGACCCCACATGGTACTTCAGCCGAATTCGCAAATGTATCCGTCTTCTGTTCCACTCAAGTGTAAAACTGTACATAATTTTACACAAATGTGTGATTATAAATCAAGGTAAAAATTAACTTATTGGCTTATCTGTGTGTATATTTATTAATTTTGATGAGGATTGCAGCATTTGGTGGTATTTTATTTTTTAATTAACCGAAATAAGTAAAAAGTGTAAACCCAAAGTGATTATTTTTCAGTTATATAAAAACAAAATGATGAGTTTAAAATGAGTAACTATAAAGCCTCTCATCTGAAAAATTTTAAAAAAGAACGTGTTACAATAATATGTGGATGACAAAAAAAAA
Source organism: Stegodyphus mimosarum (assembly GCA_000611955.2). Taxonomy (NCBI): domain Eukaryota; kingdom Metazoa; phylum Arthropoda; class Arachnida; order Araneae; family Eresidae; genus Stegodyphus; species Stegodyphus mimosarum. Next base: position 171,769 of record KK114173.1, on the reverse strand, counting down.
TATTTAATTTGAAACATTTTGTCATTTGAAACATAAAATAAAAGTAACGAATACTCTATCTAGGGTATCAAAAGATGTAGACAATTTTAAAGGTACTGTAAGGTATTTTTCATTCTTTAAGCATAACATTTTGGCTAAGATCTATATTTTTGTAGTTCAACAGCTTAGAATTTTATAAAGCAAATTCATAATCAAAATCTCTGTTGTTAGTTATCGAAAAATAACCAAGATGTGATTTTTGCATAAATGTCACTAAATTATGTGAATTGCTATTATCCATCACCCAACTAATGTTTATTTTATGTGGAAATGCCTCGTTTTTCGATTTGTATTGAACTGTTGTGTGTCAAAATACTATCGAAGCACTGTCAAAGGAGCTTCTGAATGTAAAGAAAAAACACTTCATCAAAGCTTCGGAGACCAAAGCTTCGGAGCAGTGCTTCACTTGTAGTGCGGAGGTGGCCCCTCCTTCCTTTCTTACTACCGTGCTACAAGGAGGGAAGAAGGAAATTTTACAATAGTCGTTTTGAGAACCATTTTAGTTTCAGCTAAGGAAAAATTTTTTGCAAACATGGTTCTTTATTGCTGCAGTTTTTGGAATGTAAATAGAATTGAATGCAGGCCATTCAGTGGGTTAATGCCATTGTTAATTAGTTAGGTTAAATTGGTCATTTTTTGTTTGCTTTTTCTTGTCCAGGATTTTAGCCATTCTCATTTGTAATAATCCAATAGATATATAGATTCACACATTTGAATATGTTATAGATTTAATTAATTTGATAAAAGATGATACTTTCTGAGCTTTTTACTACCTTCGAAGATATTTCGTATTCAATATTCCCAAAGTTTTTTATGCTTAAATGTGCTTTGTGCTGTAGCAAAAAAACCTCTTATTTTTACTTCTTGTGAAACTAAATCTTTGTAATCTGTATTGGAACAATTTCTGAAATGTAAATATTTGAAAGTGCTAATGCTGTAAGTTATTATGAACTTTATGTAAATTTGACTTGTGGAATGTATCTGTAACAAAAGTATCTAGTATTGAATTCTAAAAATCTACCTATATTTATTTGGTCTTCTGTGCAATTCTTTGAAACTGGTGTCTGGTGTGCCATGTCAGAATGATTAATAATTGGGCCTTTGTTTTTTAAAGCAACCATAGATGCTGAAACCTACCAAAATATTGTTTAAGATTGTGGGTTTCAGTCTTTATTGTTGCCTTCTCACCACCAGTGGCTGAGCGGTAAAATCGCTGAAGACTGACATTTATTATCTGGGTTCAATTACTGATGAACAGGCTGACTGCATGGGTGTTTTCGTGGTTTCTCTTATTTGTAGAATGTATACGAGCCAGTTACTCTTAGAAAGTCCACCACGAAGGCATCCCTTCCCTTAGGGAGATAGCCCTGGTGTGTTTTGCCACAATCAATTAATCAAACCAAACACTCTTCTCACCACAGTGCATTGTGTCATCTTTTTAAGCATTTGTGTTTTGATTATACATATCAGTTAACATGATATAAAACTTAAAACTGATTTTTATTATTATTATTATTATTTCAGTATTCTGAAAAATTTATACGAAAATGTGTTATATAAGCACACCTTGTCATTACATAAAATAATATTGTATTTAATAAAAACAAAATAAACATATGTGTTGATTTTGCTGGTCTTAATTGATGTCTAAATTTTAATTTTTCTGCTGTTTTGGGTGGCATGATTTTAACTACGTATTGCTGCTGTCTCTCGTGGTTTCATTGATACTCTTGGTTTTTCATCATATTTTCCCTTTCTTGATTAATTGGTTGCAATTTTTAATTTTAAACTTTTATTTAGAAAAGTGTTTCTTACCAGTAAATGAAATTAATTGAATTAAAGAAACTTAAATTGTGCAAATTACATTCTCTCTAATGTTTTTCACTAATTATGAGTCGAAAGGGGCTTTGTCTCTGAAGGACTATTATTTTCGCTTTGCGATTTTGTGTTGGAAACATTAAAAGTCTGAATCCCTTTTCAAACTGTTAGCGCAAAATATTGCAGCCCTGTATTATATTTAACAAAATTAAATAATGAATAATCTGCATAATGTATGTATATTTCTCCAAATGGGATAAAACAACAGTACCTAGAGCCATCCAGTTTTGAATAACATATGTTTCCACCCGAATATGTGCATCTGGATGCCTGAATTTAGAATCTGTTGTATTATCTATTTCATACTCTGTAAAACTTTAATGAATTTTTGATGAACAATTTCAAACGATTTAAAAGTGAGCAATAGCAACACTCTGCGGGGGGGGGGACTTTTTATCTAAAGCACACGTAACTGTGTATCAGAAATTCTAAAGATATACTCATTTTAAAATTATTTTGTTATATTGCTGTTGAACTGAATTTTATGGTTTAAATGTGAAGAACATGATATTTTTATGTAAAATTCAAAATATAATTTTATATTGCACTAATCCAAAGCTTTTTTGAAATCAAAGGCTGATTATTTTTACCCTTCTTAAACTTCATTGACCTAAAAGAAAGAAAAGGGAAGAGATATTCAGCATTTTTTTCTGCAAGAAAATTCTGTTGTGCATTTTTCATTTTAGTGCTATGCTTACATTTCTAAAGTCCAGGTGTAATTCTGAGGGAGGGGGGAATCATTGCAAGTCAAAATCTCTGCTGTTTGGACCCTTTTTACAGCTTCCCCCCCTTGGCCTGTTAAAAATCGTGAGATGTGAAAGCTCAGAATTATTATTATTTTGCACAAGGCCCTAAGAGCTATTGTTATGCCGGTTATATAGGATAGCCTCTATGTACACTTTCTACATGGAGTTCTCTGTAAAACTGAACTAGCATATCAGAATTTAAATCAGTTTTTCTCCATTTTAAAATTGATTTTATGGTATTACCGATGTTAATAAAATCTTCTTTTATTTTTACTTTTAGAGAAAAAGTACTTTGATATTGATGAAGAAAGTAAACTGCAAGAAGAAATTGATGCAGTAAAGAAGCCAATTGTTGGTAATTCCGAATTCCAATAATTTGATTTTTCCGAATTAATTTGGTTGTAATTTTTACATTTGTATTAAATTATTATTAATGGCCTTTTCTTCCCCTGATTAGGTTTGGATTATGTAATTGAAATTCAGAAATGTGATACAGAAATTCCTCTTTTCCAGTGTTTTTTATGCAATGCAAATCTTCCGTCTGGTGAATTAGTAATCGAGCATTTACTTGGATTAAAGCACCGAATGGTATATATATATATATATATTTATTTTTTTTAATAGTGTAAAATAATTTTCATATTAAAGTTTTTAACTTCACCATGAAAGTATATGAAATTTATTGAAAATGTTGATTTCCAAGTTTCAGTATACAAATAATTTGGCAATCAATGAAATGGATGTTCGCCCCCCCTCCCCCTGAAATGAAACCTTTAAAAATGGAAATTGCAAAGACCTGTAAAACAGCATGTAAATTTATAAAATGAATTTTTCTTTTCATTTTATTCTTGTATTTATTTTTTTTTAAAAAACTTTTGCAGGTTATCAGCAATATTAATACTTAAATATTAAAATGCTGTAGAAATTTGAAAATGACTACAAAATTATAGTCATTTTTAAATTTCTGCAGCATTTTGTTGTTGAGTAAATGTAGTGAGTTATGTCACTGACATGCTTAATTAAATTTAATTTGTGAAGAAATTGAATAATTGCTACTGACTATGATTCACTTTTAGTATATTTCAATATATGGCATATCTACAAAGTCATAATCTGTGAATGCTTTTCTGTAATATCTACAGTTAAGGTTTTTCATTGAATATTTGAATAAATTGAGTGTTTAAAATAGACCAAAAATTATAAAGGTATTGATTTTTTTTTAATAAATCAGGGTTAGTGAAAGTAATAAGTATATACAAAGAAGCTTTTTGAAAAACTATTCCTTCAAATTTAAATAGGCAGGACAATATTACCTGAAAATTTTTAGCAGATTATTTAATAACGTTTTAAAATTAGATCAGATTTTAGGTCAGAATTTAAAAAATGCTGCACGAATACTAAATTCTTACATGTTTAGTATGTTAAAATTCTAGTTGCAGTGCAGATCTATGTATAAATGAGAGATAAAAAGTAAATTATGAAATATGGAATATTCCTTTTTTTTTGTTATTTAGTATTTTATATGTTGTAAGGTTTATCCTAATTTTATTAACAGTTATTTTAAGTTTAGGCGTCTTTCCTGTCTTTCTAGTTTCAGCTTACAATTTCCTACCAGAATGTATTTTCAAAAATGCAGATAATGCAAATGAGTAAAGAGTAGTATTTAAGTCGATGTTTCACCGACTTAGAGAGAGAACCTGAGTTCCTGACTAGTGCGCATTTGCCTTTTGGCTACGTCTCTCTAAGCTATTGCTGTGCTTTGACCATACTTTAGGCCCTTGTTTGGCTTCACCGACTTAATTAAGATTTAGGGGCCAACTACTTAGAATCCTGATAGCTTTGGCTATATCTTTCAGTTAGCTTTAGTTAAGCTTAGTTAAGTTTAATTTCATATTCATTTAAGTTCAAGCCCAAGTGGAGGCTTTGCTGTACACTCCGAGTTAGGAGTTGATTATATGATATTTATTGTGAGAAATAAAGGGTAGTTAACCCTTCGTAAGTCTTATGTCTCTATTCATACACTTAAGCGATTATTCGCTTATTAGTGTTTATGGTGTTCAAGGATTGAACACTGAATTAAATAAATAAAACCTCACAATGCTTCTGTTTTCTATATTTCCTTTTGGGGAGCAGCTCACCCTTAATAATTTAATTTTGGTGTAATTCTAGTGTCTTGATTAATTAATTAATTTCATGGCATTCTGCATGACTTTAATAATATCTGTCATAATTTGAAATTTCTCAACTCTTATTATATATAAATATATATACACATGTATGTATGTATATATATATATATGTAAGATAAAAAACATGTGAATCAAAATTATAATTTAAACTAACCTCTAATTCCCTTTAATTCCCTCTCTCTGTTTTAAAAATCGTAATAACTTTTCTGGATTGTGTCATTTGTAGATTTTTCCATTTTGTAGATTATTTGTAGATTACTCCATTTTGCATGGCCTGCGCAGTGCTGATGACGTAATAATTGTGAACTGAAACTGTTAACTCAAACCAAAACTTTTCTCTTTGTGTGCTTCCATATTGGCTAACTAGGCACTTCAGCTTCTCTCTCTTAGCTGCTTGGTCGTTATTTTATTGTGCGCACTTTCTATCACAATGCTTTCCAAAATGTAAATGTTCTTGAATAGGCATGACTAGAGTGCGAAGTGGTGATGGCCACGAACTTCAACTGGAAAATAAAAATGGAATTAAAACTGCCCCGACTTCAAGTTTCTTTATTTTATATAGCTATTATGCATTGATGCTGCTTCGTCTTTTCCTTGCATTTATTATTACAGAAAATAAAGGATTAAAAGATTAAATTAGCAACGTAAATTTCCCTTCTCAATTCTAAAAATAGTAACCTCTCTCTGCACTGCGTCATTTCTAGGTTAATCCATGTCATATGACTCTTACATAATTCTGGTGAGGTAAATGGAATTAAAAATCAAGCAGCCGATAATAATTTTACAGAAGTATTAACTATCCAATCAAATGCATTGAAAACCAAAACTAACTCAGTCCTGAGTTAAGATTTCACTCTAAACACTTGCTCGCTACTCTTCAGCCTAGCTGGTTTGCTGTCTGCTGCTTTCTTGTTTTTGCAAAGTTATAAAAAATGTAAACCTCTTGAAATAAGCACAAATAATGTGCCAAGTTGTTTGTGGCCGCAGTATGTTTACTGAAAATAAGATGAAGATGTAATCTGCCTTGACTGCCAAATTTATTATTCAGTGTAGATCGGCATCTCAACACTTCAAAGTCCACCAAAATTCCTGCTCGTCATTTACTTCTCAATTCATTTTTATTATTACATATATACACATGTATGCATATATACACACACATATTGGGGTGATGTATTATCATGACCAGAAATCATACCCACTGGTTCCAAGTATCAGGTTTATTTCATTCAGGTCTATATCTGTCCAGGTCTGATAGCCTACACATGATCAGTAAAGCCTTGTTAATAATAATAATAATAAACCTGCTGTTAGCCACTTTCAATTATGTCAGTTCATAGGCAGTAAACTCGGAAACTATTACATCTTTAGAATTCTGCAATGCAGTTTTATCTTTTGTAATGTTGGCAGTGTTAAATGGACAGCTAGTTTTTAATTCCTTAGTGGCTTGATTCTCACAGTGCATGGCCATCGACATGTGAGGACCTCTATTGTACATGATTCTCATATTTTCTTTGTGTGTTTTCAGAATTCACATCTGAGAATCACATTAATCACAGATCTTCTTTATAGTTCTTTGTTCAGACATTGGAATTGGAGCTGTCAGCATTGCAACTGGTGTTGTGGTACCTACGGTTGGGAATCATACCACTTGTAAGAGGAACTGCATATGGTGGTGGCATCATTGGTGTAACTGGCAGCATACCAGGCATTGGCAATGGTGTTCCTGGAGGGAATGATCTTCAGCACAACTTTAATGAATTTTAGTGGGGGAAAAAATGTGACTATTAATGAACATTTTAGGTATCTCACTTTGAAAGTCAATTAGGTTTTAGGAAATGATGTTATTTTTTCTTCTTGACTTACTTTCAGAACTTCAGAACAGCCATTTGGTGATAAAATGAGAGGAATAGATTATACTTACTGCTACAATGATGATTTTTACCCTGGGTGAATTTTGATTTGGAGCTAAGCCTACTGTAGTGGTATTTGCCTTTTTTTTCGATCAAAACTTGAGCTGATTATTAGTTTACCCTCCAGCAGTGTTCTGAGTTAATTTAGTGACGAATTTGCAACTGGAACTTGAGTGCCTGAATCAATAATTTTTTTCATTTTTGATTAAAACATCAGCATATCATAGCTCCTGAATGAAACTGACTTTATTAACACTTTGTTTTTCCTTTGTTTCCTTATTTGATGTGATTTGTTTTTTACGTGATCCCTAGTGAATTGAAGATTTTCTTCCTTCTTCCCACAACAATAGCATGATTTCTATTACATCCAGGCACTCTTATTTTGATTTCAAGGTAATGCTTTATTCTTCATAGTTTGTTTTTGAACATTTGGTAATTTCATTGCATTAGATTGAAACCTAGGATTATTTATTTCAGACAGTTATTTTCTGTGTGATGAGAAATAAAAATCGCATTCTTGCCCTAGTTGGGTTGGATTAAACCATATTTTGCCTTCGCAAACACCTGTATATACTTTCTTCCTCGTAAAATTGTTAGTTTCATACAGTTTATCTGCAATGGTTAAATCACAGAACTTTTTACAGTCCTTTTGCATTTTGATAAATGAGAATAGTATTCGAATGTGACAGTCAAGTATGATGGAAACTAAATATGCGATTTGTTTGCTGCACTATGAGCATATTTAAAATTATTGAACATCTCTCTTGGTGTCAGCTGAAGTTCAGCTAAAAACAACTGTTTTATTTTTTTGTTATCTGGCAGTTCCTCCTCCAGTTACGTATGTGAAAACATTGTTAGCTTTAACCCCTAGCAAATTAGCTTGTAAGCCTTTCAGAACTTCTTTTATAATAAACAGCTTTTTTCATTGAAACGACAAACAAATGTAGTATCTCTGGCTTCTTAAGAACAGCAGGAACAGTCTATGAAAGACAGGAATGTCTTTTATAGACATTTTAATACTTTTTATTAAATTTTCAACATTAATTTGCCTGTTTCTTCTATCACCAGACAATGATTATGTTTTTAAATTTTGAGGTTCAATTTGCTTCTCGATTTGGGCTAACTCAAGGCTTTCTGTCTCTAGGAGATATTCATCATTACTTATTTTAGTTGTTTGTTCCTCTGTGATCGATTTTGTGATGCCACGAACAAGTTCAACATTCATTTTGGAGACATCTGAATCTTCAATAATTTTTCTAATATCAGCTTTCTTACCATTTTCTGTCACATACTCTTCAATTTTTTCAGTGGTTAATTTTAAATGACTTTTGTTTGATATTTAAGAAGCTAATTTTGAAAACAAAACAGAAGTAGTGCAATCTTGGGGGGGGGGTGTTGAGGGAGTTTTCATAGTACTTTATTTTGTAGTTCACTCTGAGCCCCTAAAGCTATGATGGCGATATATTATCATAAACAGAAATCTCACCCACTGGTTCCAAGTATCAAGTTTATTACATTCAGGTCTAATATATCTGTCCAGGTCTGATTGCCAACATGGCCTATTTCTAAAGTCGCTCAGCACTGGTATTTCAGGCCAAAGTTCGAATCTCGTGAACAGGCTGGCTGCGTGGGCATTTTCGTTGTTTCCCCCTTGTGTAACATGTATATGAGGAAGTTTCCTTTAGAAAGTTCTCCATGAAGGCATATCTCCCCTCAGGCAGATAGCCCTTGGGGCATTGCCATAATGACATAAACCAAATCAAAACTGATTGTCTACATATGATCAATGCCTTTTTTTTAATACTTTTTTAGTAGTTTCAATTCATAGATGATAAACTCAAAAATTATTAAAGCTTTAGAATTCCATTATGTGATTTTTATTTTTTGTAGTGTTGCCAAGAAATTCAAGTTGAATTTAAATGCACAGGTTGTTTTTAATTCCTCTATGGTTTGATTTCCACATGTATAGATGAGTATATAAGTATATATATATATGATTTACTTCAAAAGCAATGTGCACTAATTTGTATTGAACTTACTTAAAGTACATTAGGTTATATTTTTGTGTATCCTTTTGCATAATCTTCGTGCTTCTGAATAACAATATCTTAATGTTTTGAAAGGTCTGTATTTCTATTTTTCTAAGCTGTTTGGTATGTTGTTTGCAGGTTGAGGTAAGCCATTTAAAGATGAAAATTTTTTTTTTCATTCATGGATTAAGCATTGCATTGCATTTTGTGTGCTTTACCTGAGGTTAAGTTCTTGTTGCATAATCATTGATTATATTTCATCAGAGTATATAAATCCATTATCCATTTCAAACATATATCCTTGTTAAAGAACAACTGCAGAGTTGTTGCAGGACTGTTGTTTCATTTAGTCTTCTGTAGCAGTGTGATAATGACTAATTATGTGATATGCTTAATGTGTAATAGAGTTGAGACCAAAGCTGTGCAGTGATAGCCATATTGTTTCCTGGAGTTGAAATGGCTACTGTTTAAAAAAAAAAAAAAATCATAATGATACATTCAGTTTTTGATAACATGATAGCTATTTGATGTAATAAAAGTAAACAGGAATGAAACATGTTAATATATTGTTGGTGCCCCTTTTGCGTCATTAACAACCTGCACACATCTGGGCAGACTTTCCACCAGCTTTTGATAGGTGGCCATGGAATTGATTTCCAGGCATCCATCACAGCTGAAGTGAGTGCTAGCACTGAAAATGGTCAATTTGGCTGGCTATGTAATCTGTGATATCATTCCTTCCAGAGGGGTTTTATGGGATTTATATTGTAGCTCTGAGAAGGCTAGTCCAGTTTTTTAACACCCATTTCACCAAACCATGCATGCACAAGTCTCAGTGTGTGAATGGAGCAGCTATCCTGTGGGAAGAGAAATGAGCCTTTCTGGAAATATTGCCATAGAGTTGTGAGAGCAGCATTGTCCGCAATGTCCATATTCATCTCCAGAGTTCATGTTTCCAATCGCCGGAACTAAGGGACCTAGGCCAAACCATGAAAAGTGCCTATACATTAAATGTTACAGTCTGCTGCAATCACTTAAGAAACACTCGTCAGGCATCAGTCAAATCCAGATGTGTCCATTGGACTGCTAGATTGCAAACCGAGATTCATCACTCTAAAGAACATTTTCCCACATGTCCACTGACCATGAAGCATCAATTGCAGTGGTGCAAAGCTGTCGATTGCAGCTTTGCACCACTGCAATCAATGCTTCACATTCTGAGAAGTGATATTTGGCTTGTGAGTGGCTGAACGACCATGGAATCTCAGGTTTTTTACCTGTCGACGAACAGTCCTGCTGCTAGCATTAACACCTGATGAACTTTGGAAGTCGTGAGTGATTTCAACCAACGATGATTCCGATTTTGTTTCACAACCAAAGTGACTAAGATCCTTTGACTTTGCTTTACATAAATATGAACTGACAAACTACTACCACAATTTTATAGCTTTCAATTACGCATCAAATTACATCACCTGCCAGATCCACTTCTTCAGGGGAGTGTCCAGTTACTTTTGGCCGGGTAGTTTATACAGTAGACGCTCGTTTTTACGAACTCGTAGGGACTACGAAAACAGTTCGTTAAATCGAGAGTTCGTAATTTAGAAAGGCATCGGAAATTGTTAGTATTTCACATTTTAATGTTTCGAGACATTAGTGATAC
>KK114173.1:137080-160049 GCA_000611955.2 Stegodyphus mimosarum | reverse complement strand
GTGTGCTTGTTCTTTAAGTACATTTCCATCAATTGGAATGTTTAAGCTTCTCATCTTTCGAAACCAAACAAGCAAAGCCCTTTCCAAATTTGGGTGTTTTGATTCTCGAAAATATTTTCGAGAGGAGGGTCCACATTCATCGTTTCCGTTTTTAGCTCCAAAGATCTTCTCTCTTGCCTTTAAAATCGTCGATAAACTATTTTTAGGAATTCCATATTTCTGAGCAATCTGTGTCTTGCTTAATATTTTTTCGTCAACTTCTTTTAAAATCTTCTTCTTTATTTCAACCGCTAAACAAATTCGTTTCTTCATTTGCGACATAGCTCTAAGAATCTTACTTAACAAAAACTGGCCCAATCTCCCTCTCGACTAACGAGACTTCACTAATTGAGTTGTCCAGATCAAATGACTATGACATTACAAAAAGCAACAACTCTGTTCTAGAAGCAACCCAAACCCCTTTAACACGAATGGTCTCACCCCCACCCAACAACATCAGGCCAATGCTCTTCTGAGAGCCTCCCACAACAAACAACACCATAAATTTGTCCTACTTCCCCCTCTTCTCTCTCCCTCCTTCCTTACTGTACTACTTCAAATGTTTCGCACTTGCTGCCTCAAAATAGTTGGAGATTTTATTTGACCTTCACACTTCGTCCCAATGAAACACGCAGAAGTATGAAAACTGAGTTCGCAAAAAAGAGATTTTCCTGATTTGTAGTTCGTAAATAAGAGCGCAAAATTACATTACATCTATGGGAGTGTATTCGGGACCATTCGCTCGTTCGTCAAATCGAGAGTGTTCGTAAAAAAGAGGTTCGTAAAAACGAACGTCTACTGTATTATATTTATGTGTAGCACTGTTCTAACATGTGTATTTTGTTATGAAATGAAACTTTTTCTGAAATGATGTCCCTGTTTTTTCCCATATTTCAATTTTATGTCCAGAAGTATCAAACTGACATAAAATACAGAAGCTTTTTCTAAAATTAGCAATTAAAATTTTAACCCTAGAATTCTAATTGAATTTGGCATACATTTAGTAATATCAATTTTCAGACTATAGCCTAATGTTATCGACTGTATTCTATGACTTATTTACTTTCTTGTTTCATAGTTTGAAATTGAGGTTTAATCCAGATAAAAATCATATATTTTTTTTGATTTATTTAAAAAATTATGAAAAAAAATTTGAAATACATTTTATAAATTAAAAAAAAATTCACTATTACTTATAAAATGTTTATCATCATCTTAAAGATGTATTTTTAGAAATATCTGCGGAAAATTATTTTTTTATTTAAAATTTTTGAAGGTATACATGAAAATAAAAATACATGTTGGTATATTTTGAAATCTGACATATTTGTTATAAGCGATAATAAAGCTAAATATGGTTTACGCATTTTGTTATAATCTTCTACGCTGACTACCAATAAGTATTTGGGCATCTATGCAAATGACGATATCTGCGGTCCTAAGGTACGTCACAGGCTCCGCCGGTATATATTGTGTAGGAAACAACATCGGCTTTAGTCGCATGCAAGATGCCTTGCAGTTCGGAGCTCTCTGATTTCGAGAAAGGTATAATTATCGGGTATCACAAATGTGGCCGATCCTTAAGGGACATAGCTAGCGATCTGAAGTACCCAAAATCGACAGTGTCCTATGTGATTAAGAAGTGGAAGGTGAGCGGTGATTGTCGGAATGTGCCCCGAGTCGGTAGACTAACGAAACTGGGAGATAGAGACTGATGAGTGCTGTCCAGAGAAATTCGGAAGAACCGCACCCAACCGATGGCCCTCATCCGCGAGGAGTTTCAACAAGCATCCAGGAGTATTGTTTCAATGAATACCATCCGTAAGGAAGCACATCTGCTTTGTTTTCATGGTCGTTCTGCTGCCCATAAGCCTTTGATCACAAAGTCCAACCGCGCTGCTCGGTTAATGTGGTGCAAAGCACATCGAAATTGGACCGTAGATCAGTGGAATCAGTGGAAACAGGTTCTTTGGAGTGACGGATCAAGGTTCACCCTTTACCGTTCGGATGGCAGGGTCTGGGTCTGGCGTCTACCTGGAGAACGTCTTCTGCCAGAATGCATTGTGCCAGCAGTCAAGTTCGGCAGAGGTGGAATTAAGGTTTGGGGGTGTTTCTCCTGGTAGGGGCTGGGACCCTTGGTCCCCATTCATGGTAAGCTCAACTCTGATGCCTACTGCACTATTTTGGATGACAATGTGCTTCCTACTTTGTAGCAGTTTTACGGGTAGGACCCCTGTTACTTTCAGGACGACAATGCCAGTTGTCATGTTCCGACGTTAACCAAGGCTTGGTATGGTGCCAATGGAGTTCATCGAATGAACTGGCCTGCCCAGAGTCCAGACCTGAACCCTACGAGAACCTCTGGGACGAGTTGCATCGCCGAATTCATGGGTGCACTACCCGTGCAAAATCGGTGAAGGAACTTCTATGTCTTCTCCAAGCCGAGTGGAAGAAAATACCACTAGCTGTCATACAAAGACTTGTGGAAAGTATGCCCCGGAGGGTCCACGCTGTAATTACCTCTCGTGAAGGCTCTACCAACTATTGATTTTGAATAAAGTTAGTTTTTCTTTTCTATCACAGGTGTCCAAATACTTATTAGTAGTCAGTGTATGTATTGCGACAATTATTTTGAACTTTAATTTTTGTTGAGGTTTATTCATATGGAATTTCTTTATTCTTATTTTTATTAATGATGAATAAGAAATATTTATGAACCCTCTGAGTGGCATGTTTTTGAATCTGTCATGAAGACAAGTATTTAAATAGTATTTATCAGTTAAATTTGTATAAATGCTTATTTTAGTCTCTTTTTTCATAAACTTACATTCTTTAACATAACATTTAAGTTATTAAAGAAAGTAAGAAAGCAAAATACCTTAAATTATAAGCTAATACTTAATAAGTGGCAAAAAATGTCATGACCAGAAGGTGGTCATGCGCCCAGAGGGTTGATAATGCATAAAAAAATATTTTTACTTCCTTGTACGAAGTAAAGTAACAAAAATATGCTGAATATTTTAATAGACCAGTACCGAAATATTTCAAAATTGGAGAACATTTCTCTTTACTCATCCCAGATTGAAATCAAACTCTATGCTATGTAGACAGGTTCAGGCAAAATTATTGAGAGTGAAGCCCACTTTTATAAAGTTAAATCCTGACATGTTCATGTACAAAAAATAAGAAAATTTCACATTCGTGCATAGACTGTAGGAGTAGTTTTTGAAGATGATTCTGAGTTTGGAGATATTCATCTGACTTCAAATAAAGTGGATTGTGCAGTACCTAAAAGTGACATCGAAGTAGATATTAGTCATAAAGCAGGTAGTAAACAAAGGGGGTTATACGAGCTCTTACTAAAGCATTGCATTATTCTGTGTTAAGATCCAAATAGCCAGTAAATAAAATCCGCTTATTACTTAAGAGCCGAAAGGAAAAATGCCATATATTTATAAGATCTCTGAATCTTTGAAACTTGAAGTAGATAAGTAGATTGAAGAATTAGAGAACTTGGATTTTATTGAGCCTAGTGAAGCTGAAATAGAATGCTCAGTTGTATGTATGGCCAAAAAAGATGGAAGTATGTTGTGCATTGAAAGAAGAAAGCCGTGATTTAAGATCATTCAAGACATTTCATTCCCAGTATCCGTGGAATGTAGTTTGGATTGAAAAATGCATTCCACTGAGCTGCTACTTTCAAAAGAGTGATGAATAATCCATTAAAAGAGCTGTGATTTTTGCAAAGCCTGTATTAATAATATAGCTATCTTTTACACCTGATTAGCATTCACACCTTAAACATTTAGATGCTCTGCTAACTACATTAAGTTATCTCAAATTTATGGTGAAAGGAAATGTGTTTTTGCATGTTGCGAGATAAAAGTAATAGCAGCTTGGTTCTGAAAAGTTAATGAGCCATTGAAATTATAGAAAGTCCTAAAACTAACACTGCTCTAAAGAGGGCATTAGGCCTTTTAACTATTATTATGATTGCATAAAGAATTATGCAGAAAAAGCTCACCCGTTTACAGAGCTTACCAGAAAGAAAATTCTGGAGATAATTCCATGGACTGATATTGAGGAAACAACATTTCAGATCTCAAACATTGACTGTCTGCAGTATGAAACTTTAAACTCCAGATATGAAGAAACTGTACACCATCCAGTGTGATGATCCTATGGAGTTGGTGCATGTTTATCAGAAAAGACAGTAAAGGCAGTTTGCATTTTATCAGCTTTACCAGTCAAAAACTTTCTAAAGTTTTGCAGAACTGGTCCTCTATTGAACATGAGACTTATGCCCATTAGGTGGTCATTAAAAAAGTTTGAGTGCTGGGTGTTTGAAAAAAATATCAAATAGATCACAGACCACAACCCATTATTATATGTTCAAAAAGTCTGCACCTCATTCTGTCAAATTACAGAGATGGGCAGTAGCACTTTTGGTTCTACGATATTCATGTCTTGGTGCACAATTAAAAAATTCAACTACTTATCTTCAAGACTAGTTGCTGAATAAACTGTGTGGGAACTAAATATGAACTCCTACACAGCTTCCTTACTACTTAAAACTTTGCATTAATTATTTTTCTTTTGTTCCAGAACCATACGAGAGCTATTTTCCATCTGTTTTGATAATTTTAGTGTTCTTCATTTAATGTTTTTATGAGGATAGTTCCATTGTTATGTTTTATTAACAGGAATCTGTTGTAACAAAGCGTCTGTTCATCTGCTGTAAAATGAATGTTTATTGCACTTATTTCAAAAGTATGTTTTTGTATCATATGTACTAGTACATCTTGCATATTTTGATTTTGTTTAGCTTTAAAATAAAGTAATAAGAGGGAGAACACCTGAGTTTAAAAATGTTTAAACCTGTTATTTCAATTAAAACTTATGTAAATATTTCTATACATAAAGTCGTGTTTGTAAAAAAATGGTAAAATTAGATTTATATGTAATATAAATTATTGCTAACCTGACAAGGACAACATTCTGCAGTTCTTTCGTATGTGGCCTTTACCAACACAGTTCCAGCAATTTAGCATTGGTTTTTTGCCATGCCTATTTCTTCTCAAGGCATTGACTTGCCTGTTTAAATCATATAGACGAGCAGTCTGTTGATTCACTGGCTTCTGGACTTCTGCAGCTCTGGTTGATTGTTTGGTAATCTGTACAAGTTGCTTGCTGTGCTACCTCAAATTTCATGGCAGTAACTGAAGCACTTTTTAGATTCTTGACATCCGCCATTTGCAGGGCAAACATCGGTGAAATACTGTTTCATCGATGTTTGCCCTTGTTTCTGTTAGCCAGTCTTAAAAAGGCAAGATGAGATAGCCTTTTGACATGTGTGGCAAGCTTCTGGAGTGTTTCCATGGGCTTCTGTTGGCGAGATTTTAACTGCAGGATATTGTTGTCTTTTAAACACCTTGTCAAAGCTCAACTCCAACACACCAGATAGAGTTTTGAAGTGTAGCCTCTCATAAGAGAATGGGTTCGAACCCCACTCCTGACACGAAAAATTGTTGCATATGTTTGGTCTCGTAGCAATATGAGTAGGAAAATGAGCAATAGGCTTATTTATTGGGGTGATGATTTGATCATGAAATCAGAAACATAAATTTAAATACTACTGTCATAGCTAGCAGCTCAAAAGCAAGATAAATTAATTGTAAAGGGACATGTAGCAAAGCTAACTTTCGAATCTGAAGTTTATCTACTGTAGCAGATTTTTATTGTGATGAGACGAGTCTGTCCTATAAAAAGATGCCAAAGTAAACTTATATTAGAACAAAGGAGAAAGTATTGCTCAGTCACGAGCTGGTGAAAGTTTGTCTTTCTTTGTTGTTTTGTGCTGTGCAAGTGACAAGAAAAATTGAGCTACTGCTCATTAATCATTCGGACAGTTTGTGAGTCTTCCAAAAAATCTAAAGTGTAGAAGAACAGATTAAATGTCATGTAGAGGTCCAGTAGCAAAGTTTAGGGCATGTGGAACTTTTTGCAGATTGGATCAATGAAGTATTTGGTATATTTAAAGAAAAAAAAAAAAAAAAAGAGTGCTTGACATGAATTTGTCACTTTGTACCTTGCTTTTTATGGAACGTGCTCCTGCACATTCTTCAGCAAGATCCAGTTCCTGCCTTTCAACACCACTCCTTTACTGCAGCCATGGACCAGCAAGTCGTTTTAAACTTTAGAGCGCTCTACACTTAAAGCACTCTTCAAGCATTGTTTTGAGGTTATTGAAATAACCAATCTGACTCGGAGAGTTTTGGAAAGATCACTTTCACATCATAGCCTGCCTCAAGATGATTGACAAGGCATGGAGGGAGTCACCAGAAGAACCCTTGTTTCTGCATGGAAGAAGTTTGGGCTCATCAGTGTTGTCTAACATGATTCCAAGGGGTTTGAGCAAGTGCCTGTGGAGACTGTAATTGCCAAGATATATCTCTGGTAAAGTTTATGGGGCTGGAAGTGGATAGCAGTGACATTGATTAGCTAGTGGAAGAGCATAGCCAGGAGGTGACCACCAAAGAGCTAATAGAGCTACATTCTGTAACACAGCAGGAAACTGTGTAGGAGATTTTGTTAGAGGAGGAGGAGATAACAACTTCAGCAAAGCAACAACCGTCTAATAAGGGAGATACTGAAAGCATGGGAAACTGTTGCCATTGTATGTGGAGAAGCATCACTCTTTAAAATAGAAGTTATGGGCACTACAAATTTATTTAATCATAACACTGTATCTCATGTTTGCCAAATTTTGAAGCATAGACACTTTCTTGTAAAAAAGGATGTATTATTATAATTATTATATTGTACTATATTATATTATACTATTATAATTATGATATTAATAATGTATTTTTATAAATGTGTTTGATTATTTTTTTTCGAGTATGAAACACATTATCCTACTTTACATTGATTCACATGGAAATTTGTTATTTATATTGAGTAAAATTCAGGAACAACTTACACTTGTTAAGCATGATTATGCAGTTACAGAAATAATGTTAATTTATAATTCTTTTCATAACAGCCGTATTACTATATAGTAAATGCACATAAAAACTACACATTTTAAATAAACTATCATATTTATTCAAAGTTTTGCATTATTTTAATTTACTTAATGATTTCAAATAAGCTCTAGACAGACTTTTAGCTCGATTCTCTCTAGATATATCAATACATCTAAAGCAAGTCTTTCTTGACATTAAATCTCTTAAAAATTCTTTGAAAAAATATATAACATGCTGTTTAAAAGTGCTGATCCTCCCAAAAACAAATGTGTGAACTATGATACGTACATACATTATACATGTGTGCATAGCAGACATGAAGTTACAGTTGTGGAGAGGCAGTTGTTAAAATTTTGAAAAAGCAATAAATCTGTATGTCTGATATATGCTTAGAAGAAAAATGTTTTTAATCTGTGACAACTGGATGATATTAATCTCTTTAACCCGTAAAAAATAAGTATTTATCTTTGGATCCATAATTGATTTCTGTTATTTTTCTTGTACTAAAAATATTTTTAACTGGTTATGGATAGGAAATTATTTTTTTGACCTCAAAAGTATGTTTATTTGAGTAAATTGTATATGTAAAAAATTGATCTTATTTGAGTATCATTAACTTACATGACTAAACAAGAAATCTGAATTTTTCAGTGTGTTTTATACATAACTCGGAGAAGTTTATTTTATTTTATGATAGTGTAGGTTTTTATTATGCTTATATATGTGTGTGTGTGTGTATACACATATATATATATACTGCCGTCCAAAAGTTAAGGAACAGTATGTTTTTCAAAGCTCACCATTACAAAAATGTCAGTAATGTTTAAATTCACATTTCATAATGGCAGTAACAAAGTTTAAGAAAATATATGCAAAAACAATAGCTACCACTTTTATTTTATAGAAATCAATACTTGTATAGGAGTTGGAGAAAAAATGCAAAAATTGTAATTTTTGTTCACGAGTGTTGATCTTCAGTTGTTATTACAGTTTCATGGACAATATCCAGGAGAGTCTATCAGTGTCCAGGAGAAGGCGCTTACCCGATTCGTTGAGATGGTGGGCGATCAGATGGAAGGAAATGGGAATGTCACAAGCTGATACTGCTAGACATCTCAGTGTTTCTCGTAGTGTGGCTCACTGACTATGGAATCAGCTTGAATCCAAGAATTCTGTATCTAGAAGGCGTGTTTCAGGAAAACCTAGAGTTGGACTAGAGGGGACTGTTATTTAGCTATTTCGGCCCGAAGGAGAAGTAACCTGGGCCTCAACTCATAGCAAATCATTTAGTGGCAACAGGAACAAGAATGTCAGCTACTACAGTGTGCATATGCCTGCACAATACAAGTCTGTATGCAAGACCAGTTGTTTGTGTACCTTGACCTGAGGACACAGAGGTTCCCGTTTATGTTGGGCAAGAGAATGTATCTTGTGGATCAGTCAGTAATGGGCTTTTGTTCTCTTCATAGATGAGTTCATGATACCACATACAACCAATCCCATGTGGAAAGACAGTTACAGAGGTGGTGGAATAATGGTTTGGGCTGGGATCTCTCTCAGTGGTCACACTGACCTGCATATGTTCTGTGGAGGAACTTTGACCTGTGTGAGATATCGAGATGAGATCCTTGATCAGTATGTCCACCCGTATGCCACTGCTATTGGTCCTGGATTTCTTCTGATGGACGACAATATGCGACTGCACCGAGCTTACATTACTGAAGAATATTGAGGGTCACGGTACGGAGTAGATGGATTGGCCAGCTCAATCCACAGACCTGAATCTGATGGAACATCTTTTGAACTCGGGAGACAGGTTGCTGCTTTAAGTCCTCCTCCAAGGTTGTTAGATAAGCTTGAACAAAGATTACTCCATATCTGGCTGTTGCTTCCCATTTCACTGACCGACAACTTAATTGATAGCATGGAACTTTGCTGCCACCAATGTATTGCAGCTAGCAGTGGACACATTGCTTATTAGAACCCATTTTTATAATGTTACCACCCCATTTTTCCTCAAAAAGTGTGAGGTACCGTTTCTTCAAGACTGGATTTCCCTGCCAAGAATGCAATTTTTTGTTGCAATTCATGTTTTTGCTGAATTCATGTAGAAACATTCTCTGTCGCATTCATTAAAGAACTGTTTAGTGAACATGTCTTTTAAATCTCTGGTTTCTGTGTTGCTTCATTCTCAAATTAGACATAAAAAACATGTTATTCCATAACTTGGAAGGCAGCATATATGGATAGTTAGGTACAGATATGTAGATATATCTGAAATATCTAAACAGTTTTAAAACATTTAATTCCCCCCCCCAAGTGAATATGATTAGTGAATCTATAAAAGCATCATCAAAAATAGCAAGTTCTATTTTTTTCTTGTCACAAATTTTTCACACTGTTATTTGAACATTAAAACCAAGGGCAAAGTTTATAGCTTGGAGCCAGAATTATTATAGTTGAATTAACAAAATAGAAAAATTACATTAATTTTTTTGGTGGGGTATTAAAAAAGTCTACTGAGAAATGTTTAATCTAGGAAAAGCTGGCCAATATTGTATTCAATTCCATTATGAGAAATATTTACAGGAAAAATTCACTTAGCGTGTGATAAAAAATTAGTTTTAAAAAGACTGCATTTTAAAATTTACGTTAAAAAGATATAACTAAATGGAAAGTAAAAATAATTACTGACAATTAGAAGTATCTCCACGTAAATTGAAAATAGTTAAGTATAATGATTAATTAAATATGACCTTAAAAATTAGCATAAAAATATTAATTGATAATAACTTGTGCAAACCAAAAAGTAATTATGAATGGTCCTGAAAGTGTAAACAAAAAATTCTTCAGAAACAGAAAACTTTATGTTTTTGTTTCACATAGTTTTGATATCTAATTATTATTCATATCCCTTTGAAATGTACATAAATCCTTTTATTTCCGTTAATATGCATTATAAATTAATATCTTTGCAAATTATACATCTCAGAAGATTGTAGTCGTTTCTGATATACCTGTAAAAGTACTTTCATTAAGGAATTATAATTTATATTTGGGTGTGAAATCAAAGGTTTTTTTTAAAAAAAGCTGATTTTCTCCCCAAAAGTGTGTGAAGTATGATACATACACATGTGTATATATCATAGTGCATAGTAGACATACACACATGTATAATGTATAGCTTCATGTCTGCTATGTATATGTGTGTGTAGCAGACGTGAAGTTGTTAGAGTTGTAAAGAGGCTGTTGTTAAATTTTGAAAATGCAGTAAATGTGTATGTATGATTTGTATTTAGAAAAAAAAGTGTTAATCTAAGGCAACTTTGTGATATTAATATCTTTAACCTGAGAACAATTAATATTTATGTTGGGATCTGTAATTGGTTTGTGTTATTTTTCTGCACTAAAAATATATTTAACTGTTCATGGATAGAAAATTATTTTTTTCTCGTTGAAAACATATTTATTTGAGTAAATTTTATATGTTAAAAATTGATCTTATTTCAATGTCATTAACTTACATTAACAAGCAAAACATCATGTATTCTTATGTGCAAGATATAGAAGCATATACATCTCTATTGTCAGAATTAAACAAGCAGTTGGAATTCTTCAGTGTGTTTTATACATAACTCAGAGGATTTATCCTATTTTATGATATTGCAGATTTTTGCTATGTGTGTATACATGTGTGTCTGTATATTTATATGACATTTTTCCTTTTTATGTACTAAACTGAACCTTTCTTCCCTATCTACCTCGACAGAGTAAACATAATCCTGAACAGTTTGAACTGCTTGAAAGAACTAAATTTAAAAAGAATTTACTAGAACCTATTGTTGAAGAAGAGATAGCTAAACTCGAAAGAAAGCTCGGAAGGGGGAGAATTGCTGTGAAACTGGCAAAACCCAAACCAGGTAGTTTGATATTTAAAAATATCTGTGTTAAATTATGCTTGCTTGCTTTCCTAAATTAATAATATCAATTATTAAGCAGTATAGTTTCTTCTTATTGTTAAAGCAATCTGTTTCTGATTAAAATGGCTTCTGAAAATTTATTTTTAATTGGGGAAGTGAATAATCTAGATAGTGATAATGTAATGAGAATGATATTTATCTGCAATTTTATTTCTCGCATTTTCTGAATAAACAAAAGTCTTTATTCAGATTATGTGATTCTTCAGAATGGAAAAAAAAAATTATATTCCAAAAGCAGAAACATTGAATAATTATATTTTATGAATTATCAAAAGAATTACATACATAACTAGAGGATGAAAAATTAATGTGCATTATAAACTAATCAGCATTTTTTAAAACGATTTGGCAAGTATTTAGAGTAATGTCCACATTTTTATTGCTAGACATAAAATAACTTATTTCAAATATGTGTAATAAATGTAATATCATAGTTTAATGATAAAGACATTTATGTACCTGTTAAATTCACAAGGCGTATTTACTAGTTGAACCTTAGAAGGAAAATTTTAGGATTTAACATATGTATAATATTTTGAAAAGATAATTAATTATGCACCTGCCATTTGACTATGTCAATTTGAATGTTAATAACGATGGAAACTAATGATTTTTGGGCTGCAAGTTGTTGTTGGTGTCACAGTGTATAAATATCAGAGCTTTAATGCACACACAAAAGATTTTTATCATGAATAAAAGTAGCGATATAAACAAGTTGATTGCACACAAATTGTCAACATTTGTAAAGCCAGGTGTTCAATATCACCAGTTGCTGAACTTTTAAAATGTTCTGCAGAACTTTTGGCACTTGCATTTCAGCAATACCTCTAAATCAGGAAAATCAGTGTAAATTACAGAACATGTAGCCGTAAATCAAGGACGAATGTGCAAGATGCATGCAGACTGTCTTACTGTATTGACAGAAAGAAGCGTAATCTTATATCGGACTATGGCTGATTTTAATGCAGACATGATTATGGCAGGCTTTTATCCAGCATCTGCTTAAAGACTGTCGACAATTGCTTGAGCTCAGTTACACCAGTTACAGCTATTGCTAAATGGGAAGATACTGATTCCTGCAACTGCAATTTGCCAAATAACACTACCACTGGTTGGTGGAAGACTGGAAACACATTATTTGGTCCAAATTAGGGTTCTATCTGCTGCAATCGGATGGCAGTGTTCATATGTTGGATGAGTTGCATGATGCAGACAGGCATTGTATGGGCTTGTCAGAAGTACAGATAGCAGGGCTGTGGAGTCATGGAGTTAGAATCTGAGTTAGTCAGATTTTTGGGTAAAAGGGGTCAGAGTTGGAGTTGCTAAAGCACGTCAACTCTAGCTCAGTTTTTGTTGGACAGATTGAATTTGAAGTGAAATTAAATTGAATTGAAAGGAAAAAAAAATTAAGGACAAACTGAGTTATTATTATTTATGAACTATATACATTAATAAATATTTACTTATTTTCTATTTTATTGACATATTAATAAATAAATATAAGGGAAGAGAATGGCTGTGGTATTTGCCATTATTCATTAAACTGATTCATGTAGTTACTTCTTCAGCTCATAGATGGCATTATTATAGCACAATTCACAATAAGAAAAAGGAGCCCATGGCTGCAAAATGCATGTTGTGTCAAAATCAAAAGTATCTGATATGATTAAAACAATACATAGTATTAAGAAATTCATCAGATGGAAAAAGGACTGCCTTAGATATTGAAACTTCTCAAGAATTTTCGTATGAAGTTTTAGATAATGTTGCTGAAGAGGCATCGTAACTCTGTCAAATCAAGCAAATGTATTATGCAGTCCACACGTGAAGCTTGCTGTTAGAGATGGGTTGAAGGAACCTCATGCTACAAATCACATTGGTAAATTTAGGCAAGCAGCAGTAATAGCAAGGACTACCAAAAATGATGCTATTTTGAGTGAGAAGGAAAAGAAGGAATTATTGATCAAGCAGCACGATGGGGAAGTACATATTTGATGATAAAGGGGTTATTAGAGTTAAGAACTTTTTAAAAGATGTAAATAACCCTTATTTTTGACTACCAGAAAGACTCCGGAATGATCTTGCAGAATTTGAAACTCTTCTTTCTACACCTCATATAGCCACAAAAAAGCTGCAATCTGAAGAATAAACAGGTGGCTTGTTTCTACGAGAATGGAAGACTGTGATGTTAGTTCTTTCTAAGATGGGAGGGCTTATTGCAGAAGTAATGATTTCCTCAATGAAGAAAAGAGAAACTAATTTGCTAGACAATGAGATCTTTCTGGGTTGAATATATGTAGATGCAAATATTAGATGATGAATAAATTAAAACAGCAAAGAAAGCCATCTATGTACTTTCACTAAGAATTAAATTATTCTCAGAACAACTGGAATAGTGAAATCAGAACAGTCAGACTGCAGGCATTGCAATTGAGTCTGTCATCATCTTCCAATGATGAATTAGGTTTTGAGAAATTTGGATAATGTTGAAAAGGGTAAGGCAGAGCAAAAGCAAGTTAAGAACCAAGAGCCTTTAGATATAAAAAATGCAAACAAGATTTCTACACAGTCATTGAAGAATTAGAGAAATATGATTGCTTTTGCCAGGCACCTCTTTTAGAATGTAGCACTTCATCATGTGAGCGAGAGGTGCTGCATCAGCCAGTCAGCAAGAGATGCACACTACGTATTATGTTTTATGTCACATCATCTCTCTCACCTCAGAGCCTTTTTTGGCGGGTGCTATTGGAGTAAAAAGACCACTACGCAATGCTCCCGGTACAGGTCTCATTCCTGTGTGCATAATAAAATATATTTTTATATCAAATACTGTTCCATTCAATATATGGAGTCAGATCAACCAATATCACATTTAAATGGTGACCACCGTTAGGAACTTACGCAAATCTATCCTGAAAAGTTAAAAGAAGTAGCCCTAACAAGCAGCTCTTCCTCCTACTCAAGTGTATGTGGAAAGACTATTTTCAGCTCTAAACTTTACCAAATTGGATCTACGGACCTCTATCAAAGAAAATCTTGCCAAAGCTACGCTGATTCTTAGAAATTACTAATGCTAATTAATATAAATAATCTGCTGTGATATCAATTTTTTTGTTCCTTGTACAAAGTAAAAATGAAGTATTGTAATCGCGAAAAATTTCAGCTATCATATTTCACCCAAAATATCCATTTTAATCACTATTGAATGCAAATTGACAATGCTTTTGTATGACATCCGTACATAAGGACAGAATAAAGGACTCTTTTCCCCCAAAAATACTATAAAATTGATTTAAAATGAATCAAGAAGATAATTTTTCGTGACGTCTGTGCATACGTATGTACGTATATATATATGTATCTATGTATTTCGCATAACCAAAAAACAAGTAGCATCAGAATGTTGAAATTTTGTATATAGAACTGCTATAACATGTAGATATGCACCTTCTATTTTGATTTCAA
Source organism: Stegodyphus mimosarum (assembly GCA_000611955.2). NCBI lineage: Eukaryota > Metazoa > Arthropoda > Arachnida > Araneae > Eresidae > Stegodyphus > Stegodyphus mimosarum. The sequence goes on along the minus strand of KK114173.1, from coordinate 145,537 downwards.
TCGGCTGCACCAAAAGTTTACAAATATATATATATGTAATAACAATAAATGCGAGGAAAAGATGGAGTAGCATCAATGCATAATCGCTATATAAGATAAAGAAACTTGGCAGTCAAGGCGGTTTTAATTTTATTTTTATTTCCAAGTTGACGTTCGTGGCCACAATTACATATCACTCTAGTCATGCCTATTCAAGAACATTTATATTTTGGAAAGTATTATGATAGATAATGCGCACAACAAAATAGCGATCCAGCAGCATACAGAAAAAAGCTAAAGTGCTTAGTTAGCTAACAGAAGCACACGAAGATAAAAGTTTTGGTTTGAGTTAAAAGTTCCCAATTACATCATCAGCGCTGTGCAGGTCATGCGAAATGGAATGATCTAGAAATGACGCAATCCAGAGAAATTATTACGATTTTTAAAACAGAGAGCGAATTAAAGGGAATTAGGGGTTATTTTAAATTGTAATTTTGATTTATATATTTTTTATCTTACATACACTGCTGGCCACCCAAATTGCAACATGAAGAAAGACAAGAGATATCACAAGAAAATTTATTTAGTAGATAACATGTTGACCAAGTATCAAATGATTAAATTTATAGACTTCTGTGAAGTGTGGTTCCTTTCAGAATCAGTAGCCAGAGTAGCCACCATTGTTGGAGATCACCGCTGCCACACACCTCGGCATTGCTTAAAAGAGACTTTGGATGTGTGCTTGGGGTACAACAGACCAAGCAGCTTCCACACGTTGCCAGAGTTGATCTGATGTGGCAGCTTGGGATGTAATCTGGGTCAATCGTTCAGCAACCATGAACCACATGTTTCCTGTCGGCGAAAGATCCGGAGAGCGAGCCGGCCAGGGAAGAAATTCAATCTGGCAATTGACGAAGAACCCTTGGACAATGCGTACCATGTGTGGTCGCACATTATCCTGTTGAAATATGGCCGTGGGTAAGCCCTGAAGGTAAGGGAGGACAACTCAGAGCAGCACCTCAGAGATGTAGTGCTGGCTGTTTAAAGTACTGGCAATGTGTACTAGAGGAGTGCGAAAGTGATATCCAATACCGCCGCATACCATAATATCCAGTGCAGGACCAGCATGGTAGTGCATAACGCAGCTGTTCAGCATCTTTTCTCCACGGTGTTCCCAGACTTAAATCCGACCATCGTGGTGCTGCACACAGAAGCATGACCCGTCAGTAAAGATAATTTATTCCATTCTGCCGTCCACATCCTTCTTTCATTGCACCTTTGGCGGTGGAGACGTTTGTGGTTCTGCGTCAAGCGTAGACGAAGCAATGGACATCGTGCAGACTGACCACTCTGCTGTAAATGGCGTTGAATGGTACGCGCAGACACCGGATGATGCGTTACAGACTGAATGTGCTATGCTATGGTTCGTGATGTGACTGAGCAATCCGTCACTGCCGTGTGCACAATGTTCCTGTCATCACGTGAAGTGGTGCACTGAGGTGGATGTGATTGAACACGTCGTTCTGTCATACCCTCCTGCATCCAATGGTCACATATCCGCATTAGAGTTGTTTGGTTTTGTCCAACATGACTACCGATTTCCCTGAAAGATAATCCACACTTTCGGTAGGCCATTATCCTTCGTCTGTCGAGTACTTGATCAAAACTCGGATACTTGATCAAACGATGATCGCTGTTTTTTTTTTTTTTTTTTTTTTTTGAAAAACATGCTTCCTTCAGGGTGTTGTGTTTAAAAGAAAAACACAATTGCCGAATTTGAAATCGTCAAAAACTCCAAGCCTTAAAATAGCACTTTGAAGTGGCGCCACAGGCGCGTGTGACGTGCGTCTGTGCTGAAATTCTAATTGTTTGCATATCTCACCTCTGCTAATGCATGTTGTAATTTTCATGTTATTTGCATGCTTCCTTCAGGGTGTTGTGTTTACAGTGGCGAGCTGTGTGTGTGTATATATATATATCAAATCTGTAACTCAACTCAGTGATGTCAGTTTCTTTCTTTTTTTTTTTTTTCTTATATGTTTGTAAATTGTGCATTTTTTGCTTCAAAAATGATTGAAATGTAAAACTGTTGGCTGAACACACTTATTCGAGCAAATAATGCTCCATCCCATCAGTCACAAGGAGTGCTTCAAAGAGATCATCTCGATTGGAATACTCATATCTAGATATGCACCTTCTTGAGCATCTGTGAAATGAGCTGCAACAGTCCTTGAACTTTCGCCACCATGTCGCTTTCAGCACCCAATTAAATTCCTTTAAAGATATATTGCTGCTGTAATCCATGCAAAAGTTGAAGCAGCATGTTGAAACAGTATTTATAATAATATGACTTCAGTGTATATTTAGATATTTTATAGTTTTATGTAATTGTTTATAGTTGACATTGGGATATTGTCGGAGTTAAATATTGTAGGATATTGTGAGAGTTATAAAGCTGTAGGATATTGCGAGAGTTATAACACTGTAGGATTCTGAGAATTGTAACATTTCATACAATGCATGAAATTTTATTTGTCTGTTAAAAAGTATATTATGTGTTACTTGGAGATGTAAACAGTTCAGAAAGAGATGTATAGAGTACAGAAAGAGATTGACATTTTCACATCTTCCATTCTGGTTGGCTGATGGATGGAATTTAAGTTCTGTTTTACATGCGTTAAAGACATTAATTTAGGGTATACATTAAATTCATTTGAGCCATTCAGAAAGTTCTGTAGTTTTTCAAATCAAAGCACATTTTCATCTAAGTATATTGTTACTGCTGAGTGTCCTTGATCGAAGCAGATGTTTAAATACTGTATCTGCTCGCATTGCATTATTCTAGTATGTGTAGGGGCATAATTTTTTGTTACCCAGAATTTCATTTTTGTCATATTATGCTCTTTTATTTTAAAAGGGGAAAATGTTTGTCTGACTACTCTTAAAATTTGTGCTGTATATGGGCAAATGCTCTTTCTGATGACAATTCAAACTTGAAATTTGCAGAAATTTTAGCCGTGAAGATGGTGCCTGTTGTGAATGACCATCTTCTATAAACAAGGACCTATTAAAAGAAGCTATCATTGGAAAATACACATTATACAGTTCAGCAACTGTCAGCCATATTAAATATTTTAAACAGTAGTGTACACGATCATTTGAAGAAGATTGGATATGTATTTTGTTATGATGTATAGGTACCCCATACTTTCACAGAGCACAATATACTAGTTCGAATACAAAGCAATGGTATGCTAAATATTTGCCACCAAATCAGACAATTAATTCGAAAAAGTATTGATCCCAAATGGCAGTTTTAAAAGCAGAAATCAAAGCAAAGTGTCCATTACTGCCTAAGCCTCGGTGTGTCTTCCATCATGACAGTGCTGAGCATCAATTGACCCCCCTTTTTTTTAATGCAGAACTTTCCAGGTGACTGAGTAAAAGTATTGTGCTAGTATGAACTAAATTTTATATTTTAGAAACTTTTTTTTTTTAATAATTATAACTTATAGAAGTTTGTTGCCATCTTAAAGTGGATATATTTTTAGATATATTCTCTCAAAATTAGATTTTTTTTTTTTTCTTATACAGAAGTGTCAGAAATAGTATCTGTGGGGTAAAATTTTAACTCTAGCATGTCAATAACCACTTAATAATGCCATCATTAATTTGATTATTTCTCTTTGTGTCCTAAAAGCATTAATGTGCTTATAATAAAATAAATCTGTTTGAAGTGTGCCATTTCAGAATTCAAAGATCCAAGGACAAAAGTGAAACTAAAGTCTTTTACCCAATAGTAGCTCTGATTAATTTTTCTTATGGGTGACTTGAATAAATGCCCTTACTTTGGCACTGTCTGCTCATCACAAGAATACATATCTCTTAATAAAATATCTACAGCTATCTGTTGTCATAGAAATGAGCCACCCCTCCCCTCCAAAAAATTAACAATAAAACTTTCAGCTGACTCATCCCTTCTTTAAGTGCATAAGGCTAATGATTCAAGTAACCGCCTCAATTAAATATGCTGGCAAGAGAAGTAATGCCAGTAGACAAACTAAATGCCAGTGAAAACTTTGAAATATGTTTCAATTTTCTTGTAAAACCTTGCTTTTCTTTGTGTATTCTGTTCCAAGGATGAATTCTTGGAAGAATATGGTGGATACAGCAGTGGAGGAGAGGTGTAAGCAACAGCCTTCTGAAAGAGAGCCATGTAATTCTATTCACATTTTATGAATTGCAGTGGAGTTTTGAGAATCTTGTTTGTGTTTTATTATGGCTTTACAAGTTGCTTAATTTTTTGGAAATTATTTCCCCTCCACATCAAGGAAAAGTTGAAATTCTAAAACTTTCTGTGTAGTTAAATGCTAGATAGTCAGCCTTTTACTGAAGTAGTGAAGTTTTGATTTCCATTAAACAAGATCTGTGAAGTTCATTTTGAACTGCCTCAGCTTAGTTCTTCAACATGGTGTGACTGATTTTTATTTTCAAGAATTTTTATTGTAAGTGCCATTGCATACAGATAAAAAATTAGGTTTAGTATTCAAATCATATTGTTGTGTTTTTTGATATGGTAATGATATCATTGTAAGCTATAGGTATGTTAATATCTCATTAAATAACTACTCCTGGTAAGCAGGAAGAAATTGACAATTTATTGTCAAAAAAATTAACAACACACTGATGAATAAATAGCTGCAAATATCTTAAAGAGCGTGCATATGTTAAGAAGTTTAGTGCAGAAGACAGGGTTACCACACCACCGGGAAAACCAGATAAAAACAGGGAATTCAAAAATTGCCAAAAAAATCGGGGAATTTCAGAGGGCGATTCCCCCCAAAAAAGCGATTTTTGTGACAATGTTGGAAATGATCACTTTCATGGCTAATTATGTATCGCTTGAACATCATTTGGCTAGCTGGTGTAGAGCCAATTTTTATGGTGTAGAGCCTCCAATCAGATTGTCTTTTAGAAAGGCAAAGCAGGTTTCCAGTAACCTTGAGAATGCACATGTGCAATGTATGCTGAACTGAAGAAAATACCTTCTCATCCTCATATAAAACAAAATCGGTTTAATCCTAGTATGCGAGGTTTGAATAGCTTCCAAAACTCTGTTGTAACCTCCATGTACGGTACACAAGAGATTTAGTGACTTTATGAAGAGCAGTAAACAGGTCATTTTGGTGTTGTTAACAATTTTCAAAATCGTGTAAGGCCGTAGCATATACTAGGATTTTACCGCACAATCTTTTAAACCTTTTTTCTTGTTTTTAATTTTTAAGTAATTAACTTTATTTTAATGTTATTCATATAATTTAATGTTGCTTCTTCTCTCTGTATTTATTATTAGTTAATCAGTTTTCTCTGGCATAATCCTGAAACTAATTCTAGCAGTATGAATGATATACTGTCACGAAATTCAATGCACATATTTTTTTTGCTATGTATGCTGCTAAATAAATATAAAATACCTAAATTTATTTTAAAATACAACTAAGCAGATTCATTTCTTTCATTTAGCTTAGAAATGTCTGGAAAAAAAAAAAAAAAGGCATTTTTTAAATTCATGTTGGGCAGATTCTAATCTTAATCTTCAGTGAAGAAAACACTTCCTATTATAGATCCCTATTATAGGAATGCTTTAGGGATTATATATTGATATATATGTAAGTCATATGTAATTGGCAAATTTTTGTGTGTACCATAATTAATTTACCTCTACTTGTTCAAGTGTACATAATTAATTTATCTCTCAGCATAGCTAATGCACGCTATGCGGATAGACTGAAATTTTCTTAAAACACACCTGGAAAACCTAGAAAAGTTGGGGAATTTCATTCTGTTTGAGTGGCAGCCCTGAGAAGAATTATCATACTCCCCAAAATCGCTCGCAGATTGAACTAAATTGCAATTAAGGTAGCCATTTAATCTCACATCTGATTAAGAACTAATTCCTAGGCTCTTCCTGTCATATTTATACAATAGTATGGACATCAGGAAGAAGCAGTCATTGGGCTTCAAAAATATGTTTTCCTCAATCTTCCAGAAATTTGTCAGTTTGGTGTGAAATTAAAAGATGTTGCTAATTGGCTGACAAAATCATAGGCAAGGCCCATCAGAAGTATATTTGCTCATATCTTGCATTTCCTTGAGGTATTTTTCCAATATAAAAATTGTTTTACTCAGAATTCAAAGATCTTCAGTTCTATGTAATAAATAAACAGATAGCTAAGTAAAAAAAGTGCATGGCATTCTTATAATCCATGAAAAGTCAATAATGTAGTCAAAAAGGATTTAAATATTTACATTTATTTAAAACATTATCAATGAAAAACATCTTACATTTTATTTCCTCTCTCCTGTGTTGCTGACAGTTACAAACAAAAACTGATGGAGAGACTTATGCAACTTTCAGATTATTTTTATTATTCTTATAATGTGTTGCTGAAATTCTCATTATGTGCTAGGGAAAATAATTCAATAAAAATTTAATTATATTTTTGCTGCTTATATGTTACATTTGAAAATTGCATGTTTGATGTTATAAATGCCTACTTGATTTAGGTCCTCTAAAATGGTTGAAAAGAAATCTCAAGGTATTACTCTGGGTATAGAAAAATTCACATGCTGTGCTTTCAATTCTAGTAAAACATTTTTTCGTCTTCAGTTAAATATTAATAAATTAATATTCAATTAAATATTTTTATCAAACCTTCAATTTTCAGTAGAATCAGAGTGTGACATTTCTGCCATTTGAAAATTAGAATTAGTGTGATGTACTTTAATGTAACTTTAATGTTTGCATATTAGATCAGAATAAAAATCAAAACTGCAGGTTTTCACAAAAACCTTGGCTGTATATACATTATTTTGCGAAAAAATTGAAGCACCAAGAAGGACTTCTGCGATCGTGATGGAATTTGATATGATATCTGATTTGAAAACATCTTGATCGAACATGCAAGTGATAAGAGTTTCAATGCAAATGAACAGGAATTGCAATCATAGTGCACATTTCTAGTACGCAGTTTGCAAAGTATAAAACAAGTAACAGAGATGGAAATTTATCTTTTTTTGTTGCTGCCATTGTAATTCCATAAAGAAGCAACTGAAGATGCCATTATGCTGATATCAAAGACTTTACAGACAACTAAACAACTTTGAACGTGGTCGCATTTAGAGTTTGGAACGAGCTTAGGCTCCAGCTTGATACTAGATAATGTTTGGTCATTTTCGAGTACTCGATACTCGAATCAAAGCCGATGGACTTTTCAAGCCTTATACATACAAAATGTTTTTCGTTCTGCATTTTATTTTTAATTTATTTGTTAACATATTTCTTAAGAATCATAAAAGATATTTTATTGGTGTCATAAAACTGCTCCATTTTAAGTACATAAAAACTAAAACTTTTGTAATTGTATTACACATAAATAAAATTAAACGGTAAAAGGATTATAAGTATATATAGTAAAATAATGCTTTTACTTTTACCAGCACTCTTACCTGAACCAGTGTTGAAACTTGTTTTGGTAAAGAGATGAATTTGTTGCTGCCTACAGTACATAGAAATGTAAGGATTTTTAATCTTTACCGATAGAAACAATATACTTTTAATTTTAAATAGTAACTTGTATATAATACTAAATAATGATTTTCTTAGTATCAGTAAAAAAACAAAATTACAAATTGTTGAGCATTGAAAATGCTGTGTTTCGCAAAACAAACATTTATTACAGAGTAATATGCAGAGAAATACACGCAGAGACACAAGCAGAAATACAAACAGAGATACAAGCAGATAATGTTTTAACAAATTATAAACAAATAGAATGGGATTAAGATTCAGAATACTTCGGACCTGTCAGAAAGCTAATGCATCGGATGTGACAGAAAGCTAAACTTCCTTTTAACCAATAAGAATGCAATTACTAATATCTCAATACAAATTTAGTCAAAATTTTAGCAATATTTTGGTAAAAATGGTTAATAAATATTATTGGAGTTACGGCCCTGAATACACGCATATTCCTAATATAAGAAAAATTAATTAATTGATTAATTGATATAGAATAGTAATCATGCTGAAAAACAAAAGATCAACCGTTTGGAGTCATTTCACCAAGGCAGATCAAAATTATGCTGCAATGAATGCAATAAAAAAATTTCTATTTTAAATGGAAATACGTCAACAATGTGTCGTCATCTAAGCAGTGTTCATAACATTGACGTTGGCAAAGCACAGGCAGAAAGGACAGCTAAAAAAAACAAAAACTTTGCATAATTTCGTAATCAAAACATCAATTGAAGAGATTGTTGCAAAAATGACTGCAGTAGATGGTTTATCAATTCGTCAAATCACTCAGTCAGAGTTTATTCGACAATCATTGACCTTAAGGGGTATGAAGCTTTCAGCCAACGAAAAATCTGTAATGGCTCTTGTTCATAACCATATGGAAACTGTGAAACAAAAAA